>OX392501.1:9378531-9596031 GCA_947623375.1 Apotomis capreana | reverse complement strand
TAGCTCGCGCCATATAAAAATATATGACAATATATTGTTATTATAAGGGTTTTAGAACCACCAACCACTAAATAAAATAAAACAATTTTTGTTACGTGTAGGTTTTATTATAATACATTATACTTTGTGTGAGTTGTAGACGTCGCTTTAATTCGAAATGGTGGATTATTTTTCTTTTTAACCCCCAGATCTTCGCCGTTTTCAATTTTTCCTAGGCTTCTTTCTGTTTAGTGTTGTTTAGTGGTTAGTACGGCTGCCTGAAAACGAAGGTTTATATTTACATATGTGGTTGGCAGGTATACGTTGTAATATTTTTTTAGGCAACACGCATGTTTTGTAGAAAATTATAAGTTTCTGCAGCTTTTCTTGGATGAAGCCTT
This sequence comes from Apotomis capreana, assembly GCA_947623375.1. Lineage (NCBI taxonomy): Eukaryota > Metazoa > Arthropoda > Insecta > Lepidoptera > Tortricidae > Apotomis > Apotomis capreana. The sequence goes on along the minus strand of OX392501.1, from coordinate 9,595,651 downwards.
CATCTGTATGAACTTTAATTGACATTATTTTTGTTGATAAATGATAAATCAATGAAGGAAATCATCTTGCAGTAATCCCTTTTGATGAAGCTCTAAGCTGGCCTTGAATCTGTAAAGAAATTATTTATTACGTCACAAAAATGCCAGCGATGGAAACCGCTGTATGCAGTACCTATTATGTGATTATCTTACAGGGTGTTAGTGTTATTACAAATACAAATACAAGTACTCTTTATTGCACACCTCATAAAATATACAGGAGAAATACAATGCAAGAAATTACAATTAGAGGTAAACAACAGGCGGTCTTATCGCTAAAGAGCGATAAATATTTTAATAATAAGTATTACAATTATCCTTCAAGGAGGAAACTTAGTCACTGAATCGATAATTCCAAAAGGATTTGGTTTCCCACACCTATTGAAAAACATGGGTTGGTCTTGGTATCAATTCAGTCAGAGAAAAAACTACCCATATGAACCCACTATGAACATTTTTTTCAACACCCAAAGCGAGCGATTGCGTTCAGTTTTTGTGGTTGGTTACAGTTGTCATCACGCCATGCTTGTCTTCGCCTAAAAAGAAAATAGCACGGCTTTTTCACGGCAGGACGCATCGATTTGTAATGTTAACAAACACAATACTTTCCCCGCAATTTCTGACCCATGATATCGCAATATCGTTTAGGGATCACTCTATGTCCTGAGTAGGTACACATGTTTATTATATGCACGTTTCATTATTCACACTTTACATACAGTAAAAACTCACGAAACGAAAAAAATGCAAACCAAACATGATTCATTTTTATACGAATTTCCACAATTGACAGTATTGACACAATTCATTATATTTTCATTCACAAGATTTAGTGCGTTCGAAATCTGTTCCACTTTATTGTTATGAGCAAATAAACAAAATAGGTATCTTTAAAAACCAAATGTTTCCAATTATTTGTATCATGTTTAATGAAAGCTGAAATCATTTAAAAATAAACTGTTATGCATTCATATCGAAACATAAATTTAAATTTATTATCCTAAATTATAAGTTAAGTAGTATTATATTTCAGAACGCACTGTTCATGAATAGCTTTACGTGCGCTTACGTTTGTATGTGTGTAAAAGCAACGCACACATACATATATGGACAATATTTCAACGGGTTTTAAAGCTTTAATAACATTGTAATTGTATGATTTAAAGCAAAACTGATTTCCTTGGCGAATATAAGATAGCTTAAAGATTTTTTTAAGAATGTTTAATAACCTAAAGCCATAACCGCCTAAGCGTGTATTGATCAAACGATTTGTATGAAAGTGACATCGCTGCAACCACCTTAACTGTGGCCTTCAAATTTTACTTCTTGAATTCATCAATTATAATTCATGGAACAAAATGTCTACATGTTCTAAACACCGGTGGAACGGGTTTTTTAGCATGTTTGAGTGTCCCACTGGGCAAAGGCAAATCGCTAAGACGTTTGCGATGTATTTTATTTAGAACAAGATATTTGTATTAATTTTTTTGCCTATATTATACCCATATCGAACTTATGACCTGTTACGAAGAAAGCAGGTCATCTAGCAACGTCAATTAGTTCGTCAATCAATCAAGCAGCTGCTTAGTCAATTATTTTGACCCCACTAAAGGTAACCAATTGCCTACCCGCCCATAGAGCTGTTCCTACATAAATTATGATATGTCTATTACAAAACATTTATTTAGTACCTTAGGTATAATTCTATTTATGTATAATCAAATCTTACAGGTTCAGTGTACCTCATATCTGGGTTTTCGATTGAGCTTTAATTTTGCATATCTACTACTTACATATTTGTTTTATTTTTGTGATATCCCCACATGACTGATGATGAAACTGGACTCAAAGATTCAAAGATTTTATTTGCCAGAATACAGTGTTTTAGATGTTACAAGGCATGCAAATTTTAGAGTACAATTAAAAAAAAAAAAAAAAAAACATTGAATTATAATAACCTAAAAATAAACATTTCTGCAACAACTGCAACAACTGGGAGGTGATCATGGGAACTCTGTGTTAAAGAACCGCCAGCCCATCGAGTTTATGCTCATTTTATTTGTCTTGGAGCAATTGACGATCTTGAAAATAGTAGAGTTGGCAATAAAAGCTTATATCTAAAAGCTTGTCTGGCATTATATGGCAATCCGTCTAAAAATCCTACTTCGTGATATTTATTTCGTGAAAGAGGTCGCAGATAAAACGATTAATATCTGATATGTAACAATATTTTCATTAGATCACAGATACATAGTCTGTGTGACGCCCATCCTGGTTATATTACCTAAAAGAACACCCTTCCAAATCAGTTTGTGAGTTGTGATGTCTCAGACAAACGTAGCAGTACTCGTTTTTCTTGAATTGCAATTTGCAAGTTTACGGATGGTACTCGTAGATAGGCACCTGGTTACAAATATTCATAATACGTGTGTAAGTTGAACGCAGTCCGGGCTTACTACGGGCAGGGGTAAGCTAAACGGGACGAACCTAGCGATCTCTCACAACAGTCACCGACAGCACTCAACTCGAGTAAGTACTTACTCTGCTTTACTTTGCTTAATAATAAACAAATGATGGTCCACTAGGGGTCGTTTCTATCGTCAGTTATGTTCTATAAACAGTATCATTTCTGACTTCTATACCCTGTGATTTAACATTTGAATGTCGCACAAATGTTGCGATACACTTCCTCCAAATTACAGGGCATTACCAAAATGATAACAGTATTAAGTAAGTATTATACGGACCCTGAAATGCGCGGATGTGAAACGCTCCGCAGCCACATCCTCGCTCCGATCTGAGGCCACTCGTTTCCCGCGTTTTCTATACGGACCTTGAAATACTTCAATAATAGGCTATAAGATCGATTTACCATAATGCCTACCACGAACCACCAGGATACGGCGTCCTGACGTCATTAGAAAAACGTTCTACTAGCTATAGAAGCCGTTTAAAAAAAAACTCAGTGTTTTCCCGTATAACGACATGGTTAGTTTCCCATGGAACGTAAAGCCCAGGTAACACAATGATCCGATGTGACATCGATCAGCTATTTTTAGTAAAGCATTTTTTTCCCTAAAGCTTATTGAAAGATGACGTAGCGACTGGTTGATAAGTTTGATTGCGGGAGGAGATGTCGAGGGGCTTGTCTGGGCCCGGAGAACTCTTTCTCACCCCTGTGGCACGGAGACATTTCCGATAGGGCGTTTGTACTAAGCAAACTGTTAATAGGGTTCACTAACACTGTCCCAGTTCAAATAATCCCCAAATAAAATAAAGAGAGCCGTGGCAGATGCAGGTTCGAATCTGATCAAAGCATGACATTCTCAAGCGATTCTCGTGAAATTTTGTGAGCAGGATATACCTAACGAACCTATTATTATAGAATCTTTTTCGATCAACTTTTTAGTTTTTCCAAATACAGCAGTAGCGACTGCTAGCGTAAACCAATTGTTTAAAATAAGGCGAAAGATTTAAAAAAAAAGCAAAAAACGAACTTTATAAATTGGCCCAGCCGTTTTCGAGATATCGGGAAATATACAAAAAAAAAGAACAAAAAAAATCCCCGCGAAATAAGAACGTTGTTTGACGTCGGTTGAAAATAGAGGGCGTTCAGTATGTACTCATGTAGGTACTATCTTTCCCTAGGTGCGAGAGTGTTCCTCTGTCTCAAAATTTAAGCTTAATGATAGTTAAATGTAGCAAAAAGACAACTCATGGAAAAGTCATGATTGATGAAAATTACTTCCTTAAGACGTGTGTTCGAGACGAAAATGTGTTTACGTGAGGTTTCTATGGTTATGGTCGGACGGTTCCAACCGAGCTGGCACGTAAAGTATTTATTACCTACATGTGATATTGAGAGTCACAGTACTTAAATGCTTTCTAAAGAAACCCACGAAGAGATGATTAGACTTACAATAAACACACTACATAATATATAAACAAAACAATACGTAAATATGCATAATAATCATAAATCGGTAACCAAAACGATGGAATAGCAAAATGCGTACGCGAATGAAACAACGCATACTTAATTTGTATGAATAAAAAGTTATAACGCTTTATTATATTTTATTTCTTCTGCGTAGTCGGGTAAAAAGTTCTATAACCAGTGGACGCCCACTTACCCATGCCGTGTACCGTTTAAATGTAGTAAAGCCGCAAAGACATACATCATACAATGTTCTAATGATATACATAGAGGATTAAAACATAAGTATAAAACCACTAAAACTAAGTTTTAATAAAATATTTACAAACTAAACAGATATTAGTATACATAAATGATCGGTAACGGTATCTATTGATAAGGCTTTTCCCATAGATACGCATCTTTCATAGACAGCATACTCGTATAAACAGCATCACTCTATTAGCTTCACTCCAATATCGCATTTAGCATTTCTGTTCGCGCAACTCGTGATCATGTCTTCACATCGTAAGTCCAACGGAATTGCAAGTGCATGAACAACGGCACAATCGCCCATCATATTGGACACGGCCCTAATAATGGGCGCGATTAATGTTTTGGTGCAATTTGTGTAACTTTTATTGTCTCTGGTACGCCGCACATACCGCCACTTGCGCCAGAGTCGTGAGAATTTAAATAAAGGCTGACTGTTATTCATATACGTACTTATCTAAAATCGAAGTGTCATTATGAAATTTCATTGTCCTTACTACCCTACGGTTATCTGGAAGAGATCGATCTTTAGCGAAAAGACCGCCTCTTTCTTATCTCTTATTGTATAGTTGGATTTATCTAAGCTGAGCTAATCCACTTAAGAACTGAATACCATTGAACAAACCACAACTGGTAAACCGCAAATTAACCCACTTTCACCTAAACGAACTTTTTGGAACCTGGGTAAATTTTGCGATATCTGAAATCGCAACAAGCATTAGAGTAAATTATTTAAAAAAAATGAGCGGTGTTATAACACCTGGTCGGGCTATCTGGGTTAAGATAACGAGCTCGTAGTAAAAGCAGATTGTAACCACCTTGGAAGGTTAATATAGATTATCGACTCTATTTCCTTGGACGTTAGACTACAAAATGCACTAACAGAATAATGGTGATCAAAACTTTTTGGAAATTTACAACCGTCTGACCCTGCTCAAGAACGTATTCTCTTGAAAAAGGACTATGATCTCTCGTCAACAAACATTTTAAACCTATTCAACAAGGAATAAGGCTGAAAATCCAATATCCACGCAATGTAGTTCTAACCTTTTTTTGTAAGTAACTGGTTGGCGCCAGGTTCGCGTTTATGAGAACAAAAGCAGATAGGATTGTATTAGACACAATGATATTGTGAATGCAGGTAAGTGGATTAGCTCAGCTTGGATTACTTTAACTATAATTGCTTAAATTGTATAAATTTCCTGTTTGTTTTTTTGAGGTGTACTTGAAACAGAGAGTCCTTGTATTGCATTGAAGATCTTCGTTTCATAAACTGGTGCATTCAGCTATGAATTTAGTTTGAACAGTTTTTTTAATTGGGCTAAAAATACTAAGCCAACTACAGAAAATATTTATTTCACAAAAAAATAAATTAATGAAAAGCAAAAGGATTAAAAAAACATAGGTATTTTATTTATGTTACCAATAAATTACATCATTGTTCTGCAAAACAAAAGACGTAAATAGGGTCCTATTAGCATGCTTGGGGTACGTACGGCACCCTAAAAAGGATAATAACTAAAGCATAAGAAATACAATCTCATTAAGTGGTATAAAATCTCAATCTCATTAATAGGTATGTTTCCAATGTTTTAGTTCACAATGTGAGCAAAAAGATTGTGAATAGGTGGAAACAGTCATCTTGGGCAACACTCATTGATCTAAATGGCGTGCAAATAATTACAAATAGCTCAGAGCAAGAGAGATCACCCCTAATTAAATATGTGTAACTATGATAATTAAACTTGCAATGCTGGCACTTGTAACACTATCTAATTATATCGTTATCTAAGAATAAATAATTAATTGGTATAGTATTTCAGTTTTTCTGAGTGGTGTAAAACACTAAGCAACCATAATTTAACATCTGAAAGACTAACAACACGAAACAAGCAAAATGAAATATATTTACAATCTAATTAAGGCAAAACACAGAGCACTGTATGTTTTTTAAAATATAAGATCTTATTGTACTACTTACCTGTGATTTACAAATAAATTAATTTTGTCTAATTAATGATATTGGTCAATTATTTTATTGTACTTACTGTCGTATATTTATCATTGTAAAATAAAAATATAAACAATAATAAAAAACTGTTTATTTAATTCAAATATCTTTTGAAAATATTCATCACTTCATGTATAAGCTGCTCAAATAGCACTAGGTACTAAGGGCTGCACAAATGCATGGTCCATTTATGTATGAATCTATTCGTAAATGTACATCGTCCCACAAAATTGTTATCACAGTTTGACTGAGGACCCGTGAGTATAATATACAATGTTTAAGCTTCATGGATCATCACTCGCACCTCGCACCTTAGTAAAAAAAACCCACATAAATCCAGTGTATTTGACCGCTGCCAATATTTGAATGCCAACAGTTATGTGCGTAACGAAACCTTGGCCTTGACTCGTACAATGAGCCTCACAATTCACATAACCAACGAAAACACACAGTTATGAAAATAAACACCGCTCACTAAGCATTGCATAAACCCTCAATCTAACTCGCCGATTTACCCAATCCACACTAATAGCGACGATCTATATGTAGTAATATTTCTGCTTCTTTAAAAAAAACGGCCAAGTGCGAGTCTGACTCGCGCACCGAGGCTTCCGTACAAACTTTCACTTATCCCATCTTAATTGGCCTGGTTGAGTTAAGTTTGCACCTGAAATGTATGGCGCTGGATACAAACGAGGTGCAAACATAACGCAACCGAGTTCTTCAAATATGATGTTTGAAAAGAACTATATTTTTATGATTGTATTACAAATGTATAGTTTTGAGATTTTTATAAGTGTTGTGACGATATTACTTGCCAAATTTCGTAGTTCTAGGTCATCGGAAAGTACCCTATGATTTTGATTCCCTTGAGAATGTCGAAATGTACGTTTTTTGCGACATAAACGGCCCGCGGCCTTCCTTATCTTTTTTTCACGTTAACGTAGAAGTTTAATTTTTTTTACAGTTTCAAGGGATCGTAACTGACTGAGTATATGGTGTTAATTTCAACTTGATACCTCCACGCGTTCTTGAGATAAAGGGTCTTGACAGAGAGACAGACAGACGGACGGACAACAAAGTGATCCTATAAGGGTTCCGTTTTTTTTCGATTGAGGTACGGAACCCTCAAAAGGAGAGTTTGAAGCACAAATACCTAGTCTTTATTTTTAGACCGATAATTTTTCAATCAAAGAACATAAGCTTTTAATTCAAAGCTTGAAGCCAAGTATTCTTCTAGGAATTGGGATCTGACGATGGGATACATGAGGAATCGATGGATCTGCTTAAGAGGCCTTATTCTTTTTAAAATGCTGATTGTTTAGAAATTTTTCTCTATGATCAAAAAGGTTTCTTAGCATATTATTGATGTTTACTACCTAGAACAGGGCTATCGGGATATATATTTAAAACCTACAGCTTGAAATTTTCATTGATAATTTTTGTTTCAAAAACTACTCGAAATTGACAAAATTCACACGGAAAATTAGTTTCTTCAACTTATTTTCGCCTGCTCGCAAAGAACTCGGGGAAAAGTATTATTTACTTCAAAAAGTTGGTTAAAATTATCAATATATTTGTTGTAATATGAAAATAATATTAAAATAAATTTTAAAAGGAATAAGGCCTCTTAACTTTTGTGGGTACATATATAGCCCTTAAAAACAAAAACGTAGGCACCAACTTCAATTAATGGATTGAATTGAAATTGAGTACACATTACTTTTGAGGTACTCATACGAGTATAAATCTAAGTTATTCAATACTAGTCAGTTACTAGAAAAGAAGTACTAGGCGGTAACGAAGCAGGTTACCTTTTGACCGACACATACGAGGTTAACTTTAACTCGCTAATTCATTCACGGTCGTTTAACTGTTTTACCAAGTCATTCACTTTTAAGCATTCAGGGATTGTTTATCTATTCAATTACTCTTTGCATTCACAGATCAACAAGGCTGCTTCGAGAAACAGTTATAACTGTTCAGTCCCAGAATGACTCAATGGACGTGGAGGCACAACGCGTCCTGCTGCATCGGACATCTTCGGAAAGGCGATGAGACTTCGGAACTGTTCGCGAGATCATGCCGCGGTCGAGGGTCTCCTCTGTTCTGGAGGATACCGATACTCCTCTGGTCGGTGTTGGTCCTCGGCTGGTCCAGCGCTGGCTTCTGGGGCCCGCCGGAGATGTTTTTCCTATACATGACACATTGGGGACTGATCCTGATCGTGGTGGAATCGCTGCTTGGCGTCATCGTAACTGTAAGGAGACATAGCGGAGCGTTGCCTGGTGAGTCCTTGAAAGGGTGCTCGCCCACCGCGACAGATATAAAAATTTAATTGGTTTCTTGTTACATTATTACCTATGCTCGCCGTGGGGTAGCACTATAATATCATTTTTTTCTCTCTCAAACTTGCAATGAAATGTTGTCATAACGTGCATTGTAACAGGTTTCGAAGTACCTATCACGTTTCGGGCGGAACAACACGAGAGGGCTGAAAAGGAATTTCGCACAAAATTGAAGGCCTAGGCTTGAAAGGAAGTTTTTTTTTTAAAACATGGCGTCTGTGTTCCTGAACAGGCTAAACAGCTGAATTATATTTTTTTGAGTGGTGTATTTTTAATTTCATTGCATATGTTTGACAAAAGCAATACATGCCTTAGCCGTGAAAAGGGCTTGCCGGCATCGTATCACTATCCAGTCTATACCTACTCACCCGGCATGCCTTTCTTTCCCGGCGTCTGCAGTAATATTCTATTGTTTTATAGAAATCCGACGAAGAGAAACAATTGAAATGTGTTGAAGCAACGAATGAATTCGTTGTTGCGTTGTGGTTGCGTTTGAATAATGAAAGGAGTTAATATATGAATTGTTTTGTCAAAACCTACTTTGACTGTAAATATTAATTAAATGTAATAAAACAATAACAATTCAATTAGCAATTATAATAAAATTAACAACCTTTTTTGGAAACCAACTCATAAAAAGAAATAAAGGTTAATAAATAAACCATTTTTCACCTGCTTAAAACATTGACATAAGGAAAACATTAAATACAATTTTATGAGACGTAATGACACGTTTACCGTATCGCAGCGAGCCAAGACAGGTTAATATTTTTCATCGTGTCAGATGGAAAATAATGTTTGTTGATTGCTGTAATTATCAACAAACTTAAACTTATTGGATACAATTATGACGTACTACGGATCTATGGCGCTATTCTTTTTTTAGTACTTCTAGTATCTAACGAGCCGGTTCACTTCCATGCGGCTGGAAAGCCTCACCCAAAAAACTGAAGCAACATTGCATACTAAAGATAAATAAACAATATAGTGACGAACTCGTAATCTAATTTTTATTTATTAATAACACTACTCATATAATAGTAGAGTTGCTAAGCCGCGAAATTGTGCGCATCGGGTTACAAGCATGAAATTTCTACCACACATAGAGCGTTCCACGGTGATTATTTTCAGATGTTGAGGGAAGTCAGATTCGTCCCCTGTGTGGTGGGAGAGCGGGGTGAAGAGGCCCAAGTACTGCTCTTTTTCTTTTTTTTATTACTGATCAGTTAAGGCTATTAGGGCTTGTGCGACATCGTTTTCGTGTAAAATAGATATCAGCTATTAATTTTTCATGTTATTTAAGAATAGTATAATATAAAAATTTGGGAAAAGGTAAAAATCACAACAAGTTTTTTTTATACAGAACGATAAATTACTTATCTATCCTAAATATTTACAATTTAAAAAAATATTACTAAACAGAAAATTTAATCTTATTTTTAAAAATGTATACATATTTGGCACATCTGATACAAAAAGTACCTTGAAAAAAATGTTGATGTTTAGCTAGGGCCTGCAAATATTCGACCATTTTAAGTATTCGAATATTCGTTTTTTTTTTCGCAGATATTCGAATTATTCGAATAGTTGAAATTATTTTTAAACAGTATTAAAAGTCGCTTTTTAGGGTTCCGTAGCCAAATGGCAAAAAACGGAACCCTTATAGATTCGTCATGTCTGTCTGTCCGTCTGTCCGTCTGTCCGTCTGTCCGTCTGTCCGTCTGTCTGTCCGTCCGTATGTCACAGCCATTTTTTTCCGAAACTATAAGAGCTATAGTGTTGAAACTTGGTAGGTAGATGTATTCTGTGAACCGCATTAAGATTTTGATGCAAAAATAAAAAAAATATAATAAATATTGGGGGCTCTCCATACTTAGAACTGAAACTCAAAAATTTTTTTTTCATCAAACACATACGTGTGGGGTATCTATGGATAGGTCTTCAAAAATGATATCGAGGTTTCTAAAATATTTTTTTTCTAAACCGAATAGTTTGCGTGACAGACGCTTACAAAGTGGAAAAAAGTTGGTCCCCCCCCCTCCAACTTCTAAAATAAGAAAATGAAAAATCTAAAAAAAACATATGATGTACATTTCTATAAAAACTACCAACGAAAATTGTTTTGAACGAGATCTAGTGAGTAGTTTTTTTAATACCTAACTTTGCACCTAATTTATATGGGGCGCTATACATACCAGGTGCAAACTTAACTTAACCACTTAGGGATGGAAAGTGTTTGTACGGAACCCTTGGTGCGCGAGTCCGACTCGCACTTGGCCGGTTTTTTTAATTCCAGTGGTAAAATTAAACGAAAACGAATTCGTGAAACCTTCTGTATCTGTCCCGTGACCCGTGACCCAGCCAGATGGCTCGAGAACGAGACCCTCTTAAGGTGTTTTAGCGAAACCCTGTAAGGGCCCTGTAGAACAACCCTTACTGCTCCTTGCTCTTCCATACGTCCTTGCGGTCATCGGTGCTACGTAGCTCTGGTAGAAGTATTAAAGGCTTTGTCTACTGCCACATATATTTTCTACTACTACACTGCGATGAATTCCATACTTGTTGTTTAGGAAATACTCCCTGAGACTGTACATCTCGCGGTTGTGGAGATTCTTGGCGTTTAAAGTCACGGCCTCGACTTTTACGCAGAATGAACAGTTTCATAAATGATGGCTTTAACCCATATGTAGTGAGTAGCACCTTCCTGTCCAAAGCGCCTAGCTTAGTCTGAGTCCACCTCAGTACGCCAAAGGAGTAAATGAACAGAGGCATCTCCCAAACACACCTTGTAGCCACCCGACAAGAATTAAGCAATTTTGTCAAACGACAAAAGAAGCGCTCCTTCGAAGCCTGCTTCATGTCCCCGCAATACCAAATAGTAGTACTTAGATTTAATTTCGGAAAGAGATCTAAGGGAATATCACCACTTATTCTTTCTGTGACTTTCTGTAGCTCCACCACGTTTAAGCCTTCTGGGGAACTTAGTTTAGGGTTGTCAATGTACAGAAAATGAGCAATGACCTCGCCCCCTCTTCGAAACCGGCATTCCAATCCTGAAATCTTCAGAAGAGTAGGCTCAGGGCCAGGCAGAACCACAGAGCCCTGAAATAACTTTCTCAATCCCTATCAAATTCTGCGGACCAGGAGAAGAAGGCTTATCATTCATATTCACATACATACATAGTTCTAAAGTATTTTTTATGGATAAATTGATTATTTACGTTAGTCTACAATTTTATACATACCCTATTTTGTCGAAGTGAAAGGATTACATTTAATTTCTTACATTTTTCATTAATAAAAAAATATTCGAATATTCGAATACCGCACACGGTACTATTCGAATATCAAAACGAGTCGAATATTCGTACTATTCGAATATTCGAATATTCGAATTGCAGGCCCTATGTTTAGCTTAGCCTGCGTGTTCTAGTACATTTTGCTAAGTCGCGAAATTGTGTACATCGGGATACAACCACGAAATTTCTACCATAGATAGAGTATTCTGCGGTGATTATTTTCAGATGTGGAGGGAAGTCAGATTCGTCCCCTGTGTGGTGTGAAAGCGGGGTGAATAGGACAAAAGAGTCCTCTTTTTCTTTTTATATTACTGATCAGATAACGCTACTAGGACTTGTGTGGTGTCGTTTTCGTGTAAAACAGATATCAGCAATTAATTTTTCATGTTATTTATTCATAGTACCGTATAAAAATATGGTTGTATTTCTGAAATTGTAAAAATCACAACAAAGTTTTTTTATTCAGGGAGATAAATTTGTTATATTTCCTGAATCTTTACAACTAAGAAAAATATTTTGCAAAATAGCAAATTTAATCTAGTTTCTAAAAATATATACATATTGGGCACTCTTCATACAAACAGTAACTTAAATAAATTGTTGATGTTGAGATTAGCCCGTGTGCTCGTGATATATTACCAAAAAAATATTTTGCTTTAATTACATTAATTTGTTTTTCTAGGACGTATATAGTAAATATTATATGTAAGAGCATGTTAATAATCATTATTTAATGTATTTAATGAAGCGAAATAGGATGCGTTCGGAGATTTACGTTGGTTACGCCGACGTAAAGATATATTTTAAGCTACTGTTTGTACGAGAAGTGCCCAACATGCATATATTTTTAGAAACCAGATTAAATGAGATTTTTGAACTAATAATAATAATTTGAAAATGTTTACGAAAAACTAATTTACCTCACTGAATAAAAAAACTTGTTGTGATTTTTACCTTTTCGGCCATTACACCCATATTTTTATATAGAACTATACAAAACTAACATAAAAAATTAATTTCTGATATTTGTTTTACACGGAAACGATACCAAACACGTCCTGGTAGACTTAACTGACCAGCAATAAAGAAATAAAAGAGGGATACTTGGCCGTATTCACTCCGCTCTCCCGCCTCACAGGGGACGAATCTGACTTCCCTCCGCATCTGAAAATAATCACCGTGGAACACTCTATCTGTGATAGACATTTCATGCTTGTAACCCGATGCGCACAATTATGTTAGAAAACAGCGGACTAACAACTCTACTATAAGGAGTCCGATAATTAGTCCGCGCGGAATAGAAATCTCCCCAGTTGAGTAAAAAGTATCCTACCTATGTATAAGCCTATGAACGATAATATTAGGTATTTTATTATAATATATACAAACAAGAAATATTTTTTGATTGTGTCCTATCCTGTTTATGTAATATGGATATGGTCTTTGTGCCCTCATCATGCTCAAACAGCTGGACCGATTATTAATTTGTTTCATTTGGCTTTTTTAAAATAAATCTACATATTTTTCGATTCACTAACCTTCAAATAAGTTCACATATAGTTTTTTAATTTTTCAACGTTAGTACAGACATATTATCATTTTTACAATATTATAATAATAGGTATAGATGTGTGCATACCGCGAGTATTCAAAATCAACTTTTTCTCACTCGCATATCTGAATGAGTGATTCGTATCGCTCATACGTGCGATGCGCTCGTAATTAGACCACGTGGGGAGTTGGCTGCAGCATTCTCCACTCAAATAGATGCGAGCGTCGTGCTCGTCGCTCAACTAGGCGACTTTATTTTAATTGCGACTAATTAACGATCCACTTTGCAGTTCGAATTTAAAACTGATATTGCGTAGTGCAATTTATTTTCCAAAAGAAATAATTAGATTATTATCAGCTATCCCGGAATTATTTACCCATGGACAATATTGGGATCAAGTCGAATATTGCTCGATTTTTTTTAACCGGTTAGCGATTCATTGTCAGGAGCTCCAATTAAGCGCTAAAATTCCCCAATGGAATAGTATTGTTAGATACACTAGGCGCACTAACTTATTCTGGGTTCATAATCATTACACGCTTGTTTACAAATTATCCTTGAAGCACAAAAACCATTAGAATCTCATTTAGCCTAATAAGGCTTAAACTGCACATACGATACGTGACTTCATAAACTTATCTATAGGTACTATTTATAGCAATTTGAAGTAATTTTCACAAAAAAAAAGTGTTGTAAGGTATCGTATTCGGTGTTGTTGTAGGCACGTCACGCAATAAACAGTTCAACAGATTTTGGCAATATCTGATACATGGATAGATAGATAGCTGGTCGTTTAGAAGCTAGATGGTTACAAAACATACATTTTTTGCCTGTCGAAATTACTCTCTTGTTTGTGTTTGGTTTGAATCCTGACCGTTTTTTTTTTGTTCAAAACGGCGCAAATCAAGTTTGTTTAACTTAACTTTTAAATTTTCGATATCCAACACACCAAAGGTAAAAAAATAAGGACTATGACTTTTCCTCCTCCGCGAACAAAGTTGCTTAGGTACTGTAGGTATATCTCGGTATGTTGTTATAAGCGACTAGTTTTATGGTGTCTGTGCGACAATTCTTGTGCGGCCACTTAACCTCAAAACATACCGATGGTATCTAATACGATTAAGCACACAGAACGCAAGGAGAACTCAAACCAATAATTACTTATATTTGTAAACAAATATAGAATAGCATTTGACAGTGACATAGTTTTCGAGATGTTTCGGAAAGGAACATATTGATTTAATTCATAACATTGAGAAAATAAAGAGGCAATAAACACAAGACCGTAGGTACTCGTAAATTTAGATTGTCAGCCGAATATTATTAAAACCTGAATTATTTTACTACTTGATAAAAAGTTTAATGGTATTGCGCTTGTTCAGTTTTCCGATAGCAAATGTACGTAATATCTACTGCAACAATAATTATATTCTAACAGTAGTATATACCTATAAATACTTTTATTCCGAGTAGAGTACAAAGCGGTTCTAGTTTATAAATATAGGTAGGTACTAACTTTTCCCAGCGGCTTTATTGGCAAAAACGCATGAAATTTGCTTAATACAAACTTTCAACTCCTGTTTACTGTTTAGCTGTTTTATGTTAATAAATACATATCCTAGATGACGCGGTTGACACAGAAGTAACTGACGTTCCTCTCTGTAACTGACGATTCAATAGCTAGCTATTACTGCATACCTGTGCTAACGCGAAGAACTGATACTTATTAAGTAATGTAGCAAAATATTGTATCGACAAATAAATACATCGATGTTACTGTCAACATCTAAATGTTAATCAATATAAATTGTTTTTCTCTTCATAAAACAATAAAAAAATAAAACGTGTTTTTATTTGTTTATTTTAAATAATTTGCATAAGTAAATAAAAAAGATGTCGATATATATTAATACTAGCTGTGCCCCGCGGTGTTACCCGCTCATCCCACGGGAACACTAGATTTATTCGGGATGAAAAGTATCCTATGTCCTTTCCCGGGTCTCAAACTATCTCCATACCAAATTTCATCTAAATCGGTTCAGCGGTTTAAGCGTGAAGAGGTAACAGACAGACAGACACGCTTACGCATTTATAATATTAGTATGGATATGTCTCATTGAAAGTTCTCGATTAGGTAGGTATACTATAAAACGGTGCGATTTCATGTCTGATGAAGTGATTTCCATTTAGACGGCAATCTTGATATGATTAAATATTAAAATATTATTATATATTGATATTATTAAATATTAAAATATTATTAAATATTGATTGTATACCTACTTAAGTATACAATCAATTTTTTTTTCATATTCTCGATATTAAAGATTGCTGTAGTTGGAAATCACTTCATCAGACATGATATCGCACCGTTTTATAGTAATCGAGAACTTTCAATGAGACATCCATACTAATATTATAAATGCGAAAGTGTGTTTGTCTGTCTGTATGTCTGTCTGTTACCTCTTCACGCTTAAACCGCTGAACCGATTTAGATGAAATTTGGTATATAGATAGTTTCAGTCCCGGGGAAGGACATAGGATACTTTTCATCCCGAATAAATGTAGTGTTCCCGTAGGATGAGCGGGTAACACCGCGGGTAACACCGCGGGGCACAGCTAGTATATTATATATCGACAACTTTTTTATCGATATCAAATCCCTAGAGCGTGCCCCGAGTTAGCACAGGTGTGGCTATCAGGCCTAATTGAAAAAAGAATATTTTGACTTTGACTTTTGAGTAGTGCACCTGTCTATTGAGCCTTGGGGTCCTGGGAATACCGGTAAGAGCAAACAAACGAGCGATGAAGTCGAATATTTGTTCCCGGGTGGGATGTTTCTATATATTTACAGATTTACGCAATTCATTTTATACTGAAAACTCCCGTGAGAGATATGAGACATATTTAAAATATGAAACGGGTTTACTTACGTCTTTTAAGTCGAATATAGCTCGACATGTTTCGAATCCGTACCCGATATTCCCTAATATCGGTATTTCCTAATATCGTAACACTGTATCCTCTTCATTCAACATTTTCTATTTATTTAACAGTAGATATTTGCGTTGCAAGACTTAAGAAATCCTTAGGTCCCTTATGAGCAAAGCCAACTAGTATTTTAATCAAACAGGTCTGATTGGGCCCTTCGACAGTAACCATAAGTACATTTGAAGGATACTTGATACCTAGACTTAATGAACACTTGTGACCTACCTGTCTGGATTAATTGCGATACTTTGCTGTTCGGATGCTATGACGTCACCGTATATATCTACCAAGGGTTTTCCCGGTATGTGACTGATATTGACACAAAAAGAGTAAATAGACATAATGTCTAGCCGCCAATTTACTCCGTAGTTGAGTCAAAACTGTCAAAAGTAACGACTGATCCATTTAGGACAAATGCAGTGTATTGTGTACTTAAACAAGTTTTTTGTAATAACAGTATCTAAGAAAAATAAATAAGAAACTACCTAAAACCAAGTATATGTGTATCATTGTGTGATTTATACTAATCAACG
The DNA here is from genome assembly GCA_947623375.1 of Apotomis capreana. Lineage (NCBI taxonomy): Eukaryota > Metazoa > Arthropoda > Insecta > Lepidoptera > Tortricidae > Apotomis > Apotomis capreana. Next base: position 9,578,689 of record OX392501.1, on the reverse strand, counting down.
CCACTACCTAAAGGTTGTCTGGAAGAGATCGCTCTTTAGCGATAAGACCGCCTGTTGTCTACCGTTATTAAAATTATTATTCTGTATTGAATTTGTAAACTTTTTTTTGGTGTGCAATAAAGCATTTTTGTATTGTATTGTATTGTATATGACAATTTAATCGTGTGAAATTTATGAAATGTAATCTGAAATGGTTTCGTCATTGTTAAAATAAAAGACAGCGTCATTTGTCAAAATAACTTCACTAAATCATCAGTTAAACGCATCACTGCCTTGCAACGACTAGAATCTGTCGCAAGACCTTGATTAACAAGAAACTATTTGAGAACTGTCACAGACCTCAACTCCTTCATGCTTCACTAAACCACCGCTTTATTATTTCCTCAGTACAACACTAATAGCAACGACAATCAGTCATGTATTTCTGATAAAAATGACATTAATTTTCGGGTGACAAAGTGCCTATAGATACCTAGACGCGCGGCTTAAAGATTGTATAATAAGTGATGATTAATAGTAAATTAACAGTGTGAGTCATCATACGTAACAATGAATTTGAAATGGTTGAGCAGTCAATGTCATTGGCGAATGTTTGGTTTGGAACACACGTCACCGACCGATTTCTACGTGAGCTGCTGGCAAAACAGCCGGTCGGCGTTACCTCTGCTCTCACTGCGATGTTTCCTCTTCCTCTATTCCTTGGCCGCTTTAGTAACTTTTATAGCCATGTCCATGACAATGGGCAGTGTCATTATGTGCTTCATATATTTACCGCACTGGGCCTTCCTTCTTGTTGTCCTTGCCATGGGTTTCTCAGTCACCGTTTCGGCGTACGCCTATTTTGTCAAGACAATTGGTATGCAATTTTCCTCCCTTTTTTGTGTAGTTTCTTAATTATACTTAGTGGATTTTGAACGATGTGGATTTATATTCTGCAGTTATAAAAATTAAGCTGAGTTGTCACAGTGTTTAGTCAGAGGTCCCATTTTGCGAGTTTCCATAATGACGCGTTACCAGGTTGTTTATTGATACATATATAAAGATGCAAACCGTCTCTAATGGAAATCCGAACAATACAATACAACAATACTTTATTGCACACCAATAAAAGTTTACAACAGGAAACAAGACATACAATTTATAAATAGCGGTAGACAACAGGCGGTCCTAACATTGGGACATTTTACTAAACACTGTCACATAATAATAAAGTGATTCTTTATAATCTATATCTTGGTGAGCGTGTGATATGTTTCACGATAACGTCAAATCCATGTTAGATTTAGAGATAAAGATAACTGTTTATCTGATTGCATTATTTGCACCTTAGTAAAATCTAAATCTTTCTCATATCTTTTTCCCATTACACACGTAATGATTGCTATTATCATAAAAGTTCCAAACTACAGTCATCCAAGTAAGTGGTCTACCACGTTTGGACCTTAATACTCATGAAATAGAGTTGAAAAGTGGTAGAACAATTTTTGTCTGACTGTATCTACAGCATATCTAGTTGCAAAAACGTATTCGCGGTCAAACTCTAACCTCGGTTCTGCCATTCGAACGTCATTCCGTGACAATACGTGAACATAAATTACAAAATACTTTATGTAATGCGCGAAATTCTTTGCAACACCATAAAATTCGGTAGATATCAATCTGCAGTATTTTTGTTTATTGTTTACAATGAGCCATAACCATAACATACTTGCACATATGATGTAAGGATTGTAGGAGCTGAGCGGAGCACGTCCCATGTCTGTTGGCCTTGTGCCACTTTCCTGGCTCTTCATTGACTCTTAGAGGCTTCCCTTACACGATTAATCTATCTGACACACAGACCTTTGTGTAGATACAAATGCCACGAATGTCACGGTTATGACTTAACACTGTGACGTGCGCTAGATTCAACTCGTTTTGAAATTGTGACATGATAATTTGATTGTTGTTAGTATGGGTACGCAATCATAATCATGACACGCAGTTCTGCTTTAATTAACTTGTATGTTGCTTGTAAAACTTTCTTTCGTTTACATCTGATCTTAGATTAAAGTCGAGTACCACGGTATGCCGCCAATTATTTTGTATCATCGGATCGCAAATCGCTGCAAATTATATCGATATCCGTACCTGTGATCATTTCATAAATTACTCCTACAAACTTAATTTTTTTCTCTTAGATTTGTGTTTTTTTTTATAAAGGCCCTAAAATATTAATATTATATTATTTTTCAGATGCGACGTTCGGTCTGCCGTGGTATGTGAAGACCTACTGGGTTCTATACAACATCACTATTCCCGTGGCTTTTCTCGTCACTATCTTCTACTGGGGCGTTTTAAAAACATGTAAGAATAAAGACACTCATGATATTCATGATACTTCAATTTATTTTTGACGCATCGCATCTATCGCGATTTTGATTGCTTACCTTTTTAGTCCGACGTTGGATAGATCAGTTTTAATATTTATATGTTCGGTAAAAGTTACGAACGTAGGTCATGGTTCGTATAATGAGATATGAGGTGATAAAATATATAGATATATTACTTTCTTCGATCTACATCGTAGCTTGGAAGTTTTCGAACAGCATCAACAATGGATGGCTCAGATGATTGATTACCTATTCAATTTCTTTTAGACACACCGTATATCTAGTTTAATATTGTTTATAAAATACTTCTTTGTTCATTGTTAAATCCATAATGATTATTGGTGCCAGTTGTTAGTTGCAGTAAAAAAATGTGAAGGTAATGATGAAGTTAACGTCTGTACGTGACGACAATACAAAATATGCATCAAAACAAAGACAACTCACACTTTAGGTGTACGATAGGTATTTGGTAGACTATCCTTTGTTGGCAAGAATAAAGAACACCTGCCTCCTTTTTATTAACACGCTTTTATTAGCTTCACTTAGTAACTACATAAGTTTGTTTATAAGTAACTAACAATGTCATCAAATCTTATATTTTTAAAATTTAATTTGAGTCCTACTTATAATAGTCGTATCGAAATAATACTTTACATGTTTATGTACAAAAAATACAATCATAAATAAAAGGGTCTTTCAAAAATTACATATGGAATTTTATTTTTAAATTAGCTATGATTATCCAGCCACAAAATTCGCTGATCCAGCCATAAATGCCGCAATACCTTTTAAGTTCAGAGGTTAAATCTAACCGACACTTGAATAAAATATTTTTTTGGGTTGTACCTCACGCCAAACAATAAATTTTTTGAAATATGTAAATACGCAATGGTATCTTGATCCTCTGCCAAGAGATCGTGCCCCTTGATTTTTATTCTTGCTGCCTGGATAACAATTCAATAATATCCCTGTGGAGCGGATCCGGTTTCGATTTAATAAATATTTTGCGTCAACTTCTATACCAAGTTCAAAATCGAAACTTGTTCGGTATCTACTTATCAGTTCCAATTACGCCGTGCCTTTGCCCAATAATATGCAATAAATTTAAACCTAAATGACGGATACCGCACAGCCTGAGCATTAAAAAATATTGCAATGTCGTAATCTAAAGTACATTTTCAACATGCCCTATTAGCTAATTAAGTTTGAGATTAATTGAAGATTTAATTAACCAGCCGTTAATAACTCTCTAAATCATGGTGAAATCAATGTTTTCAGCTGGAAAAATGGTGAACTACGCCCCAAACCCTGTGCTGGACGTGATGGTGCACGGCGTCAACTCGCTGGTGATGCTCGTGGAACTGGTCGCGTCAGCACACCCTTCGCGGCTGGTGCACATCATGCAGCCGCTGTACTTCGCACTGGCGTATCTGCTGTTCTCTGTGGGCTACTATACAGCAGGTGGACTAGACCCGTAAGTATACGTAGTTGGCGATGAACTGGTCGCGTCAGCACACCCTTCGCGGCTGGTGCACATCATGCAGCCGCTGTACTTCGCACTGGCGTGGTGTAACTGCTGTTCTCTGTGATCTACTATAGGTACCGCAGGTGGACTAGACCCGTAAGTATACGTAGGAGATCAACTAGTCACATCAGGCATCCCTGATGCAGCCACTTTGTACTGACGTATTTGCGGTTGTCTCTGGGTTACTACAATGCGGCCGGATTGGACCCGTAAGTGTTTTTAAAGATGTTCAGCTAGTCTTTCACGCATGCAGCCAACACATAGTAATCGCTGGTAGGAGTTGAGCGGGTCTCAATCATTTTTACCCATCAAAATCCTTCCCTGTGGGTGCTTGCAGGTTGCTGGTGAATGGGGTCCGAATGTCCTCGGCATGTCACATAGCGCTCGGTAGTGTCAGGGCACATCTTACGGCTCTTGACAAATGTGATTAATTTGAAGTGAGCTGCACCTCGATCAGCCTTGGAAGCCTCCTTAAAGTGATTAATTTGATCCCTTACTTGGAATCAATCCGATTATACCTCTTTGTTCATTAATTTATAAAACTACCAGGATCCGCTGATATATAGAGTATGTGTGCCAATGCGTCGATAAATCTTTTTGGCTCTCCCTAACATCTCAAATGCGTTAATATATTTTGCGTTATACACGCTATAAAATAAACTTTGTTAGTGACTAAGCACCGGTTAATCTGAGAGACCACCTTGACGATAATATGTTAAAATAGTTACGAACCCTTTGCAACAACTATGCGTCGGATACTTTGTCATGTTCAAAATATTTTACTTAATACATTAAAATCATAATACCCATTATTAAAACGTAATTGCCGACAAAATGACCATTGCTGCTCCTACGAAAACACTTGAATAGAATTTATTTAGGGTATATGCAGATGAAACATAGTTACTTTTAGTACGGCATTACAAAATTATTAGTTGTGTGCACGTAAACAGTATTAAAACACCTCATTAGGTATGTCAGGTATTTCAAACACATTTGTAGGTCTTACTTAGGTATATAGAGTTGCAGGTACCAGTTAAAGCAGCAATATAATACCTTTAAAAATGGTATTTCTATAGGGCCTTAGTTATCATTGAACATTCAACAATGACCCGAGATATATGCAGCTCTGCATTAATGATGATTGGTAATTCAATGTCTGCGGTTCGTCTTTAATATATACGCAGGTCTTCAAGGCCAGAAGGTGGTTGTTGCAACAGAATTTTGACAATTAACCACAAAACGTGCATTATCAATTTTCCCGCACTTATTTAGTGTCTGTGGTGTAATAAATCTTCAAGGTATTGTATTAGAAGGTTAGCAGAAGGTCTGACATTTTTTAATCGCACCTCATTTTATGATTAAGCTGAATTTTGGTAATCTTACATTTATGTAAATTGCACAGCAATGCAATATTAAATTATAACAGGGAACTGATATATGTCACGGGAACTTTGCCATAAAACTACACAACTCTTTCCAACTTGAGCTCGTTCGATTCCTCTTGACGGGCACTTGAGGCGTTTGAAAAAACAAATATTATTTTGTTTCAGTTGGGGCAACGCGTTCATCTATCCAGTGATAGACTGGTCGAAGCCTCAGCAGACGATGGTGGTGATCACCCTGACCGCACTATTCTTAGCACTCATGCACATCCTCACCGTCGGCATAGCTTCAATACGTGACTTCATTTCAAGGAAATACTTCAGAGACTCTACCGGTGTCTACAACGATGGATTCAAGGCTTGAGACCAGAAAGTTTCAAAAAAGTGAAGAGCTATGTGATCGTACGTGTTTAAACTGTCGTGTAGATTGCAAATCAAATAAGCGTCCGTGCTTGTCGTGCTAATATGTGCTTTACTTAGAGTTAAAACAATATTTATACCTAAATAAGGGCCAGTGAGCCGTTGATGTGTCATGGACTTATATGCCTAAAGGTGTTATCTTTTTTCCTCAATGTGTTGACCCTATTGTCTGCCAATGCCAAGCGCCATACCTATTCTATTCATAAGGTAACGTAACTACATTTGGCGGTTTAAATTGAATGTTACTGATGTTACTTTCTAAGTAATGTCGCTAAGTGTAACTTGATTTTATCGAAAAAAGTCTTGTGTGAGTATATTTTGTATTGTCATTCGAGAAACGTCAACGGGAGCAAGATTCCGTTCATAAACAGTCCGACATGAAAATATAGTTATTAAAAAGTAGCAATACTGTAGTGTCATCCCGTTTTTTTAGATTGTTTGAAAAAGGACGACACTACAGTACACTTGCCGCTTTTTCATTTCTACTCTTTTATGTCGTACTGTACTTAATATGTCAGCAGTGGTGTAACAGCCCGTCTAGCACAACTATGCTTCGGGACTCTTGTCGCGCGGCATAGCGTCACCTGTCACTCTCTCACAGTACTGCACAGACAAAGATAGAATGATGAAAAAACAGCTGTCTTTTAAGCACTACTTCCGATGATCTGAGTAGTTTTTTGTAAATATCCTAGACCTTATTGGCACAGGGCACATTAATCTAAGATTAGGTTTAGAACTTGGGCACTGAAGACTGTGATAGACTAAGAAAGCCTACTGTGATTTTTAGACTTTTGATAGTTGTTACTTTACTTGTCAACGAAGTAACACAAATATGGTCCCCTGCACATTATATTCCATTAACTGTGTACTTTCCGAGTGTCACATGGAACTGAACCCATGTAATATAGAATTTAGATTTGTACAAAAAGTAGGTATGAATTCTAAAGAAATTATGGAAAGTATGTTAATTGCTTATATTGTTAGTGTGTGACTTACTTTTTAATTTTTTAGGACAGGATGAACCTCTTATTTTAAGGAAATGTTATGGTTATACTATTTTTAAAATTTTGGTTTGGTTTCTTAATATGATAAATTTATGAAACATGTACCTAATGATTATTTTTTTTATGTAGGTACACCACAATTTTTATTTAAACCATTAATACAAAGATCAAAGCTTAATGAAAAACTGAAAATGAAATACCTGGTTTCCACCAGGTAACTATATGTGTCGATCTTTCCAGATTTCTAAAGCATAAGGAAAAAATCAATAGGTTGCTTGGGAGCTAGGGTAGCGAAGTAGTTAACGCGCTGGACCGGAAATCCAGAGGTACCGAGTTCGATTCCCGGTCTTTTTCACCAGGTAACTAATTTTTCAGTTTTTCTTGAAGCTTTGATTTTAGTATCAATGGTTTTTTTTAATATGAGTTTGATAAGTTATGAGATACAATAGATAAAATAGAATTAACTTTATTCTGTTATTATGTAACTAATGTTGAGCTCACTATTCGACACCTGTATATAAGTGTAAAATTGTTATGAAACTAACTGATAATCTCACTTTTTACGATTTTATAACTGTATCCACACTGTACCTATCCTGTTTTCAAATAAATAAATAAACTGGTAGTACTTGTTTTAATCAATAGACAACACATAAGCAGTTCGCGATTGATAACTACGCCCTGATAACATAATAGCTACGTCACTTTTTATTACACCTAATCGCTTCCGTGATCTAGCCAAATAAATATCAACAAAATATTCGTGTTCGGATAAATGAGTCTGTCCTAGTATTCATTCAAAGTCCAAGATATAACGTAACCTTACCTACCTATATCAGGGAGATCTCTTTTGAGTAATAAGTAATTTAATTTATATTTATTAAAAGACAAAACTTAGCAAAATACATGTCACAGCATCCACAGCACAGGTTTCGTCCAATCACAAATAGATGTATCCAAAGTAATTAATAGTAATATTAGTAATTAATAATATAAGTTTGAGTAATTAATTAAGTATCATCCTCAATTTATAATTTAATTTGTTTGACGTGACGGAAAAGCAATAGATAGGTACTCACTCATATCAGTACATGGACATCACTCTACCACTTCTACCAGATAATTTTCCTTAGGTTATTTACCTTGTCAATGTCCTTTAAAGGACTCTTGGAAAGATATGATTAAAAGCTAGACTCAAAAGTCATTTTACAATCGATAGCATCAGTACTTTCCAATGTCTCAATCCTTTTGTCGTTTCATTAATTATTCGTTATATTATAATGTCACTTTAGTGAAGTATTTATTTTTCAGATAAGATTTATTTTAAACACCCTTTTAAAGTCAATTATAAACTAAAATGTTACTGTGACGTGCGTTGTTTTAATCTACATTTGCTTTTAAACAAAGGACCACTGTGGGCCTACGATGGTTGCGTTTATCACGTGATAAATAAGTGACAAAGCATCTGTCACTTACACCCGCATTTTGTCAAAACGTGACGGATGCTTTGTCACTTATTTATCGCGTGATAAAAGCAACCATCATATGCCCAATATTTAAACGATCTCTGATGTTTGGCACTATACTATACCATTTAATATATTTAAGTTATCTTAAAAAATATATTTATTTCCCTGATTTAATAATTCATTTTATCAGGTTGGTACTCGAGGTGTATCGCCTCTCATGTATGAATCGGCGACAAAGCCTAGTATCGCGTCGCGGCCATCGCGAAATGTGATCGCAGATAACGCTCATAATTATTCGCCGCTACGTGAGTACGGCGGTCTTCAATCCAAAATAACGAATAAAATACAAAATGGGCGTCAAAAAGTATTTCAAAAATGAACTACGAGTGTCTATGTTCAGTTTAGAATACGATATAGCGCCAGATTTCTATTTGGGGTGCTGGCAGAAAAACAGATCATGTGTGCCCTTGTTGTGTATGCGAGGAATTTTGTGTGCGACAAGTATTGCCATAGTCATAGCCTCTATGGTGGTATTGCAGGATGTGCTCGCTGGTTTTGGATTCTGGTGGATTTATCTCACGCATTGGGGCGTTCTAGCCAATGCTCTGACTACGACTTTCGCGTTTGGATTGTCGCTTAGAGTTTATTACAGTGGTCCTATAGGTAAGATATTTATTTATCTATTAATTAAGGAAAAAGCATGCGAATTTTATTGAAGTAAAAACATTATAATTGTCGTCCTTAGTTATCCGAGCAGTCAAGTGAAGCATGAGTGGAACATGTTTTCTTACTAATTCCGTTATCATATAAGTATTCCATAAAATCAATATGCAAGAAAATGACAATATTCTCATCTGTAAAGTCATGGCCAGTGTAACATCTGGTATATTTTATTATTTATTATATAATATCGTGTTTAACTAATTATTATAACAATTCATTACTCATTCATTTGTCTGAATTAGTACTATTTTGATACTGTTTATTATAAGTGATATTCAATCTGTAAAATATCCTAGTTCCCGACATTGTTCTATTAGTGGGCTACTTCAAAAGTTCAAACTTTATTTATATAATATACAGCGTGTGCGTTCCAAACCTTAATTTAAGAGCATAAAAAAAGAGTATGTAAAGGATTGCAGTTAGGCTTTTCCAGAAAGAATTTAATATTTTTGATTCAGTAAAAACTAAATTAATTCGAGCAAAGCATGTTATTGATTTTATAGATTATATACAGATTTTTAATATCAGATTTGAATTGGAGGCAGGTAATTCCAACCCAGTCTGAAGAGCACAAAACCTATATTTGCGTACGCATAATGGGACCCAGGTATGAACTATCTACCTTATCTATTCCAGATGCCACATTTGGCCTTCCATGGTACATCAAAGTGTACTGGTTTCTATACAATGCATCAGTGCCGATGGCGGTGCTAATAACCATATTTTACTGGAGTTTCATTAGTGGAGAAGGTAATTTTTTTTACGTATTTTACTTACCTAATGTCATATTTAAAATGGGATTCGTCTTGCAGAAGTTTTTTTTACTAAAAACTTTTTGTCTGATTTCTAAGTTAAAGAATATTTTAGATATTTCAACAATAAATCCTGTTTATTCCAAATTCGTAACTTCTGCAATGTTATTCATTAGTTTTCCATGTAGAGCTCAATTGATGACTCATTTTAATACGTTATCTTTTTATCTAACGATTAATTGTTTGAATTGTTCATACGAACCGTTTTCAAAGAATGCTTTTTTCGAAGTTTCAAATTGAATAGCGTACATTTGCAGTCGTTTATAATTTATCAACAGATAGATCTATTAAAAAGCTACTAAGATTAGTGTATTATAGATGTTTGAAGTGCCCCTCTGGCTTAGCGGCTTACTTTTAATAAATTATTATTAGTTTTTAGCAATAAAAGCGTTATTATGTTATAGTGTTTTTGTGTGTATGTGTAATAATGCTGCGGAATAATTACTTTCTTTTATTGATCAGATTAACTTCAACATTCAAATGCACGAATAATGCAATAATAAAATATTGTTTACAAAAAGCGTTTACAATATAAACGAACTCGAGGTTTCGATTACAAAAAATCGTGGTGTTACTATGCGAAACATAATTATACTTAAATATATAATGACTTGCGTTAAATATTATCGATTGGAATTAGATAACCAACGACGTTCCGCATTCCATGTACGTATGACTACTTAATTATAAGAAGGAGGCATATTAGCAATCAAATCATCAATGTTACGACGTAAGCAAGGTACTTAAATAGTAGATCCTTTAGGTATAGTACTAGTATCTGGTTGACAAAGTTCAAATTTTCTTAGTTCCCTTCATTATTTGTGTGAATAGAAGTAATAAATCGTTTCCCTCATAAGTATTTATAATGTTAATGCAAATACCATACACAGATATAACCACTAAACAATTTTGTAAACAAAACCATATAGGTAGCTCCCAAAAAATTTGGAAATTATAGCATAAACGTGAACAAAATTAATAGCATTTAAAAACCCCAAACGACAGTTATTTACGAAAGCTGCAAAAATTATTACTAGTTATTTGTAAATTTCACTGCATTTTTAATAATAATAACAGCTTATGGCGAGCTGTTGGGGGGTATCGACCCCACGTACCTGAGTGCTCCTGGGGGATGCTGACGGGGGGCGATGGGTCGGGGCCTCCGCCTCTGTCTTGCCTTAACCGGCCAGCCAGAGTGGAGTCACGAGAGTTGCGGCTTGGGGGTGGATGTAGAAACGTAAGGGGTTAGTTGGCTCCGGAGCCCATACACCTCTCCGCCCTTAGCCTTCCGCACTGGTGTTGCCCTTAGGCCACTCTATGTGTCGCTTTTTATGGGGGCCCATCTAGCGGGAGGTGAGTCATCGTCTACCAGTGCCTGTTTTGCTATGAGAAACTTTTCCTGCTAGACGTCCGGCTCTCTCAAACAATAGCCCAGTAGTTATAGTCCATCGCATTTCATGTAATAGCCTAGTACCATGTTTAGGACTCCATACAACCACAAAGTTCTTACATTTAGCGGGTGCTGTCTCTGTGTGCGTCCCATGACACAGGCAGGGGAGCATCCGCATGGTGTGCCCCTTACATTTCATTAAATTGTCGAAAGGGCCTCTGCTCGTTGGCTTCGGCTCCGAGCACGCCTCCCAAAGGTCCGGGACACTATTGTCCCGTGAGCGGGAGCGAAATACATGAATAATAATAATAAATTCAATATTTTAAGTTAACACGATCAAACACATAACGGAGTTTTGTTAATTTTCCAGAGGAGTTTTACTACATCGACCCCACCATAGATGTGTTCCTCCACGCTATCAATTCGGTGGTGATGTTGGCACTACTGGTCATCACGAGGCATCCATCTCGTCTGCTGCATTTCCACCACGCCGTCATCTTCGGGATACTCTACCTGGTCTTCAATGTGATCTACTACTTCGCGGGGGGAACTGACCCGTAAGGCTTTATATTTCATATGTGTGTTTGTATTTTTGCTTCCCATTCACATCACACCTTAACGGCTATACGATGATATAGGTTTTTTTAAATATTTTATAGGAGTCTATTTACACAGCTAGGTACTGTAAAGCAAACAAGTCCAACAAAGTTGCGTGCATCTAGACACGCGGCAGCGTTCACCCCCAGGAACTGGGAGCAGTGTGTTATATTACACGAACCGTTTGGAGCCACTTTTGACCAAAACTATTTAACATAAAAACGTGAAATTTGGCTAATGTCTTAAGATCCTTTAGAACAACTAGAACCCCAAATTTCATAAATATAGGTGAAATAATTGTTGAGATATACACACACACACACACACACGCACGCACGCACGCACGCACGCACGCACAAGAATCCAACACGTACTAACCGATTTGGAAAATTCTTTTTTTGTTTCAAAGATGTACTAGAATAGCACACACAAGTAATTAACAATTAACTAATTTACACATCATAATAATTTTTGCTCAAAAAGTAATGATATCCCATCAAAAACATAAATGTTAAATGAGAGCCAAGTTCAATATCGCATGCAACGTTGTCGATTGAGTATGTCGTATGGCCTTGTATCTAAGAATTTTAGGGCAAAGAACTTGGCGCCCATACAGATCTCAATTCTTTTCTATATATCTCAATTCTTTTGTCGGCGAAGTCGACAACGTTGCATGCGATATTGAACTTGACTCTCATTTAACATTTATGTTTTTGATGGGATCTTCTGGTTATCGTAAACAGTTTAAATCTTTGAATATACTATGTTCGACACACACAAGACTCGAAATGCTGACTCGTAACGCTTTATTTATTTGTGTGCGTTGTATTTTTCTTTCGACGCGGAGATAGTCTTTTTATATTTGATAAGGTCTTCTTTTTAAACTAGTAGGTCCCGGGTTCGAATTCCGGCCGGGGCAAATATTTGTGTGATGAACTCGAATATTTGTTCTTGGGTCATGGATGTTATCTATATATGTATTTATATATTATGTATATCGTCGTCTAGTACCCATAGTACAAGTTTTGCTTAGTTTGGGACTAGGTCGATTTGTGTATGATAGTCCCATAATATTTATTTAATATTTTATTTATTTATAGGATTCTAATTACACGACTTCTGTAAAGCAAGACAAGTCTAACAAAGCTGCGAGCATCTTCTAGTTATCATACACAATTTAAATCTTTGAATATCCTGGATACACGCTCAGTCCTGCATGCCCTCACCTTGGTGATACTATACTTGTTCCCCACTTTTTTGACGGCATTTGACTGCAACCTAAGGCGCTTTTCCGCAAATTGCACAATTGCTACCGATATCTTGACTTATGTCATTTACATACATTTCAGGAGTGGGAATACTTGGGTGTACCCGATGTTGGACTGGTCGAACCCTGGCTCAACCATCCTCGTAGTATTCGGCGTGGCTATAGCGCTCATCGTACTGCACGTCCTGGTCGTACTCATGGTACTCTGCAGGGACTACTACAGCAGAAGATTCAGGAAAGAGGATAGGTCGTTCTCGATTTCGCAATGAAAATGATTGTTTTAGTTATAGTTGTTGAAAAATTTATGAGAATGTTGATTTAGTCCCTAACTTGCCATGAGTTTGTTTCTTGTGCTATGGCGAGGCGACATACTCGGTAGAAAAAGCACAGATCCGTTATAAAAACAGACTGAACTTTGTAACTTAATTAGTACTGCTAGTATTTTTAATTTCATACAAAACACAAGTTTAATTCCAGACAATGTATTAAATATTTTAATTGTTTACTTATATTTTTTTATTCATAGAGCGGAAAGTTCAAAATTATAATATTGCGAATGTTGTGATTTTTGTAAACAATATTTACACTGTAATTAAATTTAGACAATATGTTATAATATAAACGCTCATTAAATCATGGTGTTATGTTTAAAAAAAATTGCAGAGGTTGCCCTCGTCTTGGATGATGGAAAATTAATCTAAATAAGTAGTTAAATTCTAAATAGTTTGTACAATACTTATATATATTGTTTAATTTGTGTTTTATCCTTGTACTTGTAGCAAATTACTCCTGTTTTTTAACCAACCAGTGCATTTAATAATATGGATAAAGGATCCGTTGTCTGGTTCATACATTCTAATATTTATCCATACTATACTACTATACTAATATGTATTATAAATGCGAAAGTGTGTCTGTCTGTCTGTTACCTCTTCACGCTGAATCGATTTTGATGAAATTTGGCATGGAGATAGTTTAAGATCCGAGGAAGGACATAGAATAGTTTTCATCCTGGAAATTATCCCTAAAAAGATTGAAAAGTGAGAAAGTAATTCATGATGACATTGATGACCCTGTAGGAAATGTAATGATTAGACCAAAAGCACAATTGCTCTTACATTTGCTTAGGCGCTTTTAATAATCCCTTTTATTAATTAAGGTGATTAGGTGGATATATATCGAGTTGAACGAGGTTGCTTCTATACTTCCAAGTTCCACGCGGACGTAGTCGCGGGCAAAAGCTAGTTTAATATAATTGTAAAAATTACGTTGCTCAAGTAATTCCCAATTCTGTCTAGAATTAGCAAGATTAAGTACTAGAATTGCGTTAAGTTTGCCTAAACCAAAAATACTGCAAAATTATCTCAAACATGACGGAAATGCCTCACGGAGTGTGATAAAATTAATATTTTTTATCAACTAATAATATTAATGTGAAAATGTATGATTGGAGCTTAACTCAATCACGCTTTACCTGTCTAACGAATTAAGATAAAACTTATTTATTACACATAGATTAATGACACGGATTAATACATAGGATACTGAATACCCGGCTGCTGCGAAAACTCGGCTAAATACTAATTATATTATGTCATTTATTATATATGAAGTTATTCGATTCGACTTGAAGTCCTATGTTATAACTACCAAATTGATGGTTACGCTCATTCCTCAAGTTTTGAATAATATACATAGGTATAGCGTCAATTTTACACAAGATATAAATAAGTTACACAAGAGATAAATAAGTTATATTGTACTTTATCAACATTTTTTCTAACAATTACCGATGAACTTAGAAAAAAGAAAGAAATGTGCGTCTGATACAAAAAATTGTTCCGGAAGTTCAATAAAGAAGTAACATAAAAATAATACTTTGTTTAATTTTCCTCTATATTGTATACTTTTGCAGCTACATACAAAAATAAATCCTATAACAAATTTTTTCGACGAACTCCTTCAGCGAACTTACTCATTGAAACACTGTGTTGCTTTGGCACTGATTATAGGCGATGACTCGATGAGTCAAACCGATAACATTATCGCGATACCGTATCGATTCGTAGTAAGAGATAACAAAAATCGGGAGCGCCGAATATAACACCAAATGTTAGTGTCGCGTAACCTTAAGGTTTGACATAATGAGTGCCATAAAAAAATATTTTTCTGAGGAGGCCAAAGTGCAGATGTTAGTGTTAGGGCATCCTAAGCCATCCGATTTCTACCTCAGTGTTTGGCAAACTACTCGGTCCGCGGTACCACTGTTCATCTGGCGAGTGTTTCTCTTTCTAGCGTCACTGGGAATAGTGCTCGCGTCCTTTATCCTGTATGTGCTGAGTGATAGTACTTCAGTGGGATTTTGGTTCATCTACCTCACGCATTGGGGTATAACTATCAACACGTTTGCGACCGGGTTTGCGGTTGCTGTCTCCGCGCGCTGTTTTTTCTATGGACCTATAAGTAAGTTGGTTAATACATTGTAATACAACAATATTAAATTAATGTACATCTGCATTACTCTATTTTCGTTTTACAACATATTTTATGACACTTAGATAATGTTTATGTTAAAGCGAAAAATTTAAATAAAAGAGAAAGAAAGAGCGTGATTGAAACCCCCTTCTCCACGGTTTCTAGGCCAGACGGGTGAATTGCTAAATATTCTACCAAAGCCACTTGCAAGTTACCATAATAGCAATAATAATAAAAATGGCATATTCAATTCTTCTTGAAGGTTAGGTACTCCAAGTTTCAATTCTTCTTTTACGTTACTCAGAATGATTCAATGATATTAAGTTCAAAACTGTCTCTGAATTTACTATTTAGTTACTATTTCATACTCAACCAATAAATTGTTATGCAATCCTAAAAAAACTAAAATATGTGCCTAAATAATAGCAATAGCAATAAGTTTGAGTACGTGTCATAAGATTGTGGTTATTTTTTCGCAGGCGGAGAATTCAGCCTGCCGTGGTATGTGAAGACTTACTGGGTGCTGTACAACACTGCCATTCCTCTGGCCTTCCTCATCACCATATTTTACTGGACAGTTCTTTATGGATGTAAATATTGCTTAATACAACGATTTCATTAAATAATATATAACTGAGCTCTAGTAGTATTCACATACGATTGTGATTAAAATGTACTGGGATGACAGATGCCCCACGCACAGTCGTGTTTGAAATGTACTATAATAGTAATAACGATAGTCAAGTTTTTAGACGAAAGAAGACTGTAGGTACCTATTATAGCCTAAAAAACTCTAAAGGTCTCGAGTTCTGAAAGGAAAAAAAATATATATCATGAAATTCTTGCTTTTAATTTTGAGACTATTGAGTTATGATTGTTCAATCCAAATATCCCGTATCGTTTATTGTTGCGAACTTTACCATACGAGAATGACGAACCACGAACCAAGGCATAATAAACATCTTTTATAATAGACTTTATTGTTTACTTTTCCAGCGGTAGTACAAGAGGAGATGAACTTTGGCCTGGACATTGCTGTACACGGCGTTAACTCGCTGGTGATGTTCGGATTACTCGTGAGCACCTCTCAGCCCTCACGGATGTGGCACATCTACCAGCCCATACAGTTCGCTTTCATTTACGTCATCTTTGGAGTAATTTACTATGCAGCAGGGGGCACTGATGCGTGAGTTAATTCTGTTTCTATATTATACACATGTACCTACATAATGTATACTGTCTGAACACACTAGCGATTAACGATGATGATACCTACGTAATGTAAATGTCTGATAACGGCAAAAAAATCAAATCTGCAGACAGACCGGCTTGCTATTTTAAGAAAAATAGGCGTCATGCTATTTAACACGATCTCTACAGATTACCAACAGGTGTCTGGAGGCCACGTCATTATTTACTACCAAATTTTAATCTATTAACATGAGCAAAATACAATTAATAAATACCTACAGTTCACTGGATAATGTTGCATATTGGAATTAAAACTGAATAAATTCCTGAATCCTCAATTACTAAGGCATTTTGCTATGACCGGGTAACTTCTCCTCTCCTTAACTCCAAATCAATAATAAAATGCATCATATAAATGTTGCGTTTTTATGTAACTTCACTGGTATCAAAATTAAAACGCCTAAATAAATAAAGAGGCAAAAATGCGAAGGGAAATGTGTTTATTTCAAACATCTTTTTTAAAAATATCTAGACTAAACTTTATAATGAAAATTGTGAACATAACTATTAATTATATGTATAACTAGGCTTATTTAGACAAATATGTTTATTAAACCGTTAGGTACGCATAACCGACCTAACACGTGCATACTGGTGAAGGAGCAACCTATCCTTGCAGAACTGCGTGTGATTTTACTGTTCCTTATTTCTACAGGAAAGGCAACAGATGGATCTACCCCGTCGTGGACTGGTCGTCCCCCGGGTCGACGTTGGGCGTAGTTGCATTGACCGGGCTGATGCTCATCATACTGCACTTCGTGGTGATGGGCCTGGCGGTAGGGAGGGACGCGCTGGCTTCCAAACTGTTCCATGACTCGGTAACAGTGCACGTGGAAGAAGGAGTACCGCTTCGCCAGCGGCCTAGCGAAATGCAGACATCAACTGCTTAGAACATGCTATGTGTACTTTTAAGATTAACTCCAATAACTCATGTGACGCGGAGACATTTCCGTCAGTGGGTGTGTACTCCCACACAAATTCCGACTCACTGGTAGTGAGGGCTAACCAGTTCTGATATAAGTACTTCGAGCCATGCTTTAAAAAAACGATTAACTCTCGTTAGATGTCTCGAACTTCTTCATTTCCAGTATTTGGTGTAAATATATAATCTAAGGCTCAGTTTCATTGGTCGATAGGGTCCGCATGCGGGGTGCGGTAGATTCCCATAACGCATGCGACTGGTTATCGACTTATGAGTTTTGCTGGTCGTTATACCGTCTGCGGGGAGTCCCCGCATGCCGTATATCGACCAAGTTATCGACCAATGAAAATGAGCCATTAGTTTCTTTCCATGCATTAACAGCCATGTTATCGCAAAATACGAACATACAGCAGTCTATTCAAACTCGAAGAAATGAATGTAATTTATTCCAGAATGTTTGGTGTTTTTTTTCGGATAAATTTATCTGAAACGTGTAAGGATTGAAAATATTCAGGGTTGAAAGTATTGGTGAAAATGATTTACAAACGTGATGCGTAACAAAGGGTTCTCTCAAATAAGTATTTTTCAGGTATTATTTTCTTGGTTTTGTATTCCTGATTCGTTTCACTCGCACTGTGTTACCTTCTTATAAACCACTCCCGACATTCTTGTAGTGATTTATTTTTTAATCTGTAAGAAAGGTATTATCAGGGTTTAAGTATAATTTCAGAGTGTACCTAATTGTAATAGTGTTATTATAGCTTTAAACAAACGCAAAATAGCTTAACACTTAACATATAATCTATTGCAGGTACCTACTAGCAAATTTTGTTGTGATTAGAATAAAATAACACTAAGCGTTTTTTTTATTAGTTTTGATGAAATAATTATTAAATGTATATCAAAACAATATATGTTTTATTTCAAATAAATATATTTTTTTATTTTTTGGGGTATTCTTTGGATGAGGGTGGAGTACGACCGATCGTTGTGGAAACCTTTGCGGGAAGACTTTTATCCAGCAGTGAATGTTTTTCGGCAGATATGATAATGATGATGATGAATGATGATGAAAAGGAGTTGATTAAATTATTTATATTTTAATGCATTCTACAGTGCACAAGAAAGTAGATTATTGTATTTGACATTATTTCTCGGTCATACTAGTGTTAACACAATTTTATTTTTACTTCTATCAATAAGGTATCCAATGGAGGTGGCCAGGTGTTAAGAATAAACTTGTGATGGCCAGTCTTTCTAGAATAGAGTCACGTTTCTCGGTGGTGTTATCAACTGGCTCCTAGTAAAACACAAACAATGGCAACCAGCTATGTCAATCGCAAAGAACAACAACAACCGACCAACATCATCTTCCCTCAAGAGAAATACCTATTGTACTCGGACCGAAGACTGGTTATACAATAGGTAGGCATCCATATCAAATTGCTAATTTATATAATTGTAGGAAGGAAGTATTTATCACACAAAAAAAAAATAGTTTTGTGTGACGAAGATAATTGAAATATGCCACACGACAAGGTCACTCAAGGTTATCACCAACATCATGCATTTAAAAACTAGGCTTATTGGTAGAGCAATTTCCATCTTGTGTCACGACACGACGTGCATGTTTTCCTTCTTCTTCTTTCTTTGTTGTTCCACTCTTGGCAGTGTTCGTGGCGATCATTCATTGTGTGGCAAGCCTAACCACCATAGAGCGCCATTCTTCCCTCACAGTCGCGCGTCTGGTGCGTTTATTTGATTTGGTCAGTCCACCGAATGGGAAACCTACCGCGTGGGCTAGTACCGGCTACTTTGCCCACTAAATTTATACACTAAATAATCTCAGTAAACATTCATGAAACACTCGTGGATTACGCATTATTTACATCAACATATAGCATAAAAAGACTGAGATCTTGCATAGAAAGCTACCGGCGACACAACCGTGTGGCTCCGTTGCGTCGTCTGATCTGGTGTAGAATACGGCTGATTGCCCCGGAACTGCCGAAACACGACACCCTTCGGCCAGAAGTCTGCACTTGCGTTGGTGTCGCAAACACGCATACCACAAACGAGCTAAAGTGCACGTAGTGCCTTTACTGCAGCTGGTGCTGGTGTAGCTGGTATTACTCGGATATATTATTGTCCGTGGCATGATATGAGCCCGATCGTTCTAAAGGATGAGGAAGGAAAGAGGTTTTACTTATAACTTCATATCACAACTTTATTATAATAATACTACGAAGTTATCTGTTCAGGCGCTTAAATGAATAACTGTCAGTAGTGTCGCAACGGTGCTCGCGGGGTGCTGGCGACAATAGGGTAGTCAACCTCACAGCCGAACAGATACCTACTTATACTATATCTATGCTTAGTGACGATGACAGTGCGTATTTTTGATGACATGTCATTCATGATGTCTGATTTCATGTCAATTTTCTGGAAAACTAATACTAAGTTGAAAGAACTTTACCTAAGGTACTAATCAGATTTAGTGTCTAATAGTAATAGTGTATTTTAAGTGTTACAAAATGTGGCTCAATGTGAGCTCAAGTGATTATTTGCCTAACGCGACGTAAGTACCAAATTAAAAACTATTTGGAATACAAGTGTAGATAATACGCAATCAAATCAAATATTATTATATATATTTGTATTTATACTAGACTCTTAGTTTATATCATCCTTGTCAGTTCCGTCATAACCATAAGGAATGTGCCCAGGACCCCCTATTTGACGAGCTTCACAGGTGTCCTGAAAAACCTTAGATGATGTTTTTTACCAACGGGGGGCATCGGAGCTCCTAATTGTTTCGTACCCAGCCCGCATGCACTATGACGACCTCATTCCTCGTATCTGTAAATAAATAAGTATGTCACCTCTAGATCGCTGCTAATCCTAGACCGCCGTCTATTCTCCTTAGTCTCCTTTTTATCTTTATGATTAAGAGTTTAAAATTCAATTTGTATTATATAAAAAACATAAGATACAATCTTACACAAATCGACCTAGTCCCAAACTAAGCAAAGCTTGTACTATGGGTATTAAACGACGATATACATAATATTATACATATATAGATAACATCCACGACCCAGGAACAAATATTTGAGTTCATCACACAAATATTTGCCCTGGCCGGGATTCGAACCCTGGACCACCGGGTCAGTAGGCAGTTGCACTACAAACCGAGCCAACCGCGTCGTCTAATAAAAATATTATGTACAGTGTCAAAAGTAAAGTACAACTGGCTTCCCATATCTACTCTAACCGTATACTCACTCCTTACCAGTCTGGCTTTCGGCCTGGCCACAGTACATGTACAGCGTTACTCAAGGTATCGGAGGATGTGAGACTAGGTATGGAAGCTACCCAATTAACTCTGTTGGTCTTGATAGACTTCTCCAACGCATTCAATGCTGTTGATCACGACCTTCTATTGGCTATACTCAATCAGTTAAATATCTCATCATCAGTGGCTACATGGTTTGCCTCCTATCTTCACGGTCGCCGTCAGAGGGTTCACGCAGATCGATCATTTTCTGACTGGTGTGATCTCACTTCCGGTGTACCGCAAGGCGGAATTCTCTCTCCACTCTTATTCTCTCTTTTTATTAATTTAATTGTGTCTCACTTAGTATGCTCTCATCATTTGTATGCCGACAACTTGCAGCTGTATACCCAGGCCAGCGCTGACGATTTAAATCGCGCAGTTTCTGACATCAATAATGACCTGGACCGGATTTCTGCTTGGTCTCGTAGTTTTGGGATCACCGTGAACCCGTCTAAATGTCAGGCCATTGTACTCGGAAGTCCCCGTTTGCTCTCTACAACTGACATGGCGCACATAGCTCCTATCCGGTTTGAAGACAATCCTATTCCGTTGGCGTCGCAAGTGAAGAACCTGGGTCTGATTTTTAACTCCGGCCTTACGTGGGAGCCACAGGTGTCTGACGTATGTCGCAGAGTGACCAACTCAATTCGATCGCTTTACCGACTAAAACACTTTTCTTCCTGTCAGCACCAAAACTCTCCTTATTCAAGCTCTTGTTCTGCCCGTATTTGATTATGCTGATGTGTGTTATTCAAATATCACTCAGGCTTCATTGAATCGTTTGGATCGTGTTCTTAATAACTGCATTAGATTCATTTTTGGACTTCGTAAATATGACCACATATCTGATTTTCGCCGTCAACTTAATTGGCTTCCCATTCGTGAACGTAGGTCATTACGAGTCTTATCCACTCTTTATTCCATTTTATTCGATCCAGCTGCACCCGAGTATCTTAGATCTAAATTTCAATTTGTATCTGCTCGACCCGGTTGCGTCCTTCGCACTTCTCGTAAACTCATGCTCATTGTCCCTCCTCATCGCACCGGTTTTATGTCAAATTCTTTCACTGTTCAGGCAATACGGCTTTGGAACGATCTCCCACTTTCCATCAGGCAAGCACAAACAAAGCAAACCTTTAAGCACATGTTGCGCAAGCATCTCACCAGTAAGCTCCTAGACTGATTGTCGGTTATGATATTTTGCACTGGGTACAAGAATTAATGTTTATGTAAGTATATTGTATTGCATATTTGTGTATGTTTATTTATTGTGTTATTTATATTACTGATATATAATAACTTTCTCTTTTGGTATAATGTTGATAGTTGACAGGCCCTGCACCATAAAATGTTTCTGTTTAGCCCAATGGTTGACTGGTAGAGAATGCCTTATGGCATTAAGTCCGCCATTTGTACACTTTTTGTTTTGTGCAATAAAGTTTAAATAAATAAATAAAAGTAGCTGACAATTTTTGTATTTAGTATGACAACTCGATAGTAAAATAGTCAGCTATGCTGACCGTACTACATGAAGTACGCCTGCCTACGGCTTACGAAAATAATTATAGAGCCTATTTTAATCGAATAATGTTTTGTACGATTTTGTATCAGCTACCCGCCTTAATTTGGTTATATAGACCGATATCGTTAAATCTCCTTCTCTTCATTTACATAAAATTATAGTACTTACAATACTATTCAACATTAAGAACTAAAAAACTTGTTTTGAATTTGGTTACTTCCGAAACTTCACTACAACCATGACCATACAGATAAGCGATTTAGGTATTGCCATTGATTAAATATTTTACCGATTATTGGATACAATATCAAAATAAAAATACCGATTATTTCCTAATTTTACTTAATACTAATCATAGAGAGCGTCCTCACAGTCATTTTCACATCATTTTTTGTTACATTACGGGCGAATGCTCGCGGTGACCCTTTGAATATTTGTGCGTAAATCCATGGACACAAGCAAATAGGTGAACATTATTCGAATTGACGGTCAATTAAATCAAATTACCTGTATTGCATAATAGCACATAATAGTGACTGAATGACATTAAACAACTTACTCTACACCACTTTTAGGATGTAATGGAGCAAGCTTGTTGTAGACTTTAATTAAATCATAAAAAATATGCGTCTCTAAAATTCACAACGTAACTAAAAACATTAAATAGCTGTGCTCGCGGCTTGGAATTTGATGACAGAAATCTGATTAAAAACATAACTCCGGCCTCTTTTACTGAAGCAAATTCATAAAATAAAAATCAACGTGTGAATATTAATAATATTTAACTTTAAAGTGAATTTTTATGTTCATGGTAGAAAAAATAATTAGGGTATTAGTTGTTTTTTTTTTACGGAATCGGTCAGCGCTTGCGGTAGGCAGGTCTTGAGGAAATGCAAACGGTTAACCATTTTGTATGAAAATACCGAGATTTTTCCATACTAAATATAACTGATTGGATTCCCTGGTTTTGACCAATGCTCTGGGTCATTTTTCATGCAAGCGTCGTCTCTATCGCAGTTCATTGTGGCAACGCGGTGAGTGTGATGGGCAAACAATCCTACGCCAGTACTGCCGATTGTGTACATTGTACACAATCGGCTATTATAAAAATTACTAAACCTATTAAACATTCCTTTTCTATTAATATAATAGAATTTGTATATATAATTATAGATACCTATTACGTATTATGTATTATATTGACTGTTTGCCTATCTCTCTCTCTATTTTGGTTTTTTGTATTTTCATGTGTAATTATTTTTGTTAAATTATCCTCCTTAGTATTTTACATATGTTGCTTTGGTTGTCTACCGTTTACATTTGTGTTTAGCACTCATTTACTCAAAGGTTAACTGGAAGAGATCCCTTAAAGGGATAAGTTCGCCTTTGTACATGTTTTTTTTTTTTGTTTTAATGTATTTTTGTTTTTGTGTACAATAAAGTGTTTACATACATACATAATAATTTATTTCCAAGAATTATATTTTTATGGTACGTTTGGTTAGTAGCTGAAGTGTCTTAGAGCGACATATTCAGTCATGCAGTACTGGCGTAGGATTGTGTGCCCGTCACACTCACATATCTTTTAATTATTTGGAAATAAGATTATGAT
This sequence comes from Apotomis capreana, assembly GCA_947623375.1. Lineage (NCBI taxonomy): Eukaryota > Metazoa > Arthropoda > Insecta > Lepidoptera > Tortricidae > Apotomis > Apotomis capreana. The sequence goes on along the minus strand of OX392501.1, from coordinate 9,554,606 downwards.
TTTTATATAAAAATAAAATAAAATAAATTAACTCGTAAAAGCAATGTACAACTGCGTTTTAAACGATGAAACTTACAAAATTAGGTTTACTCAGATGCAAGTGTATTATTGACTTAAATGGAAATATATAACTGTTGGCCTGAATATTAACTTTTTTCAAGGTTTTATTCTTAAAATTTGCAGACAATGATTACTGCTTAATGCGTCTTATTATTTCCCTAGTTTTAGACAAGATTTTGTAATTTCGATTTAAAACGCGAAACATAGAGTCGTTTTACATTAAAATAAGTATCACTAAGTTACTTTGCCAACATAGAAAAAAATAATTAGAGATTTATGTTTATTTAAGCACTTTACTTTCCCCTGGTAGACGATTAGTAAATGAGAATTTAAAATAAAATTATTAATTATATCACAAACATTCAAGACTTGTCAATAGAGTTATGTTGTTGTAATTTTTTTCTATTTTATTTACGCATGGGATTCCAACCACTGTCATAAAAAACCCGGTTGAGTGAAGTGCAGAAATAATTACATAAAAGTCAGGTTTGAGGGTGCTTGTGCAAGACCGGCGCCGGCGCCGCCTCGCGCCAGTCCCCGTCCGCGCACGCGCACAGCCGCCGCGCCGCGAGCGCTCCGCTCACAAACCTACACACAATATCTTCACATAAATTCACGTTAGATTCACAAACTCCGTAAAAAAATAGAACTAAACACCATATGACTCATCAAGAAATCTACCATGAGAGAGTTGATAGACGTATCTAATACATCCTGATAACGCTCTCCATCGAATTCATTTATTTCAGTTGCGAAATTGTGTTATCTCGGATAAGTTATCTCTTGGGATCTTATTTCAGTATTGGTACAAACATGGAGTGATATAGTGCAAAATGGTTAAATTCAGGAAAACATTCTCGGTGTCGGATTTGTGGGTGTCGTCACACGAGCGGCTGAGCGATTTCTACGCGTCGTCATGGCAACGCGGGGACTCGCCACTGCCACTGCTGGTGGTGAGAATGGTGCTGGCGATGGCAACCCTGGGGATACTGGTGTGGTCGGTCTATGAAGCCCCTGTGCCACGCTGGATGATATACCTGACCAACTGGGGGTTGGTTCTCGTCACTGCTATGGCGCAGAGTGGCTTGATCGTGTCATTGTTCGCTGTGATGAAGAAAATACCAGGTTAGTATCCAAATGTTTTCACTAAATTTACTCATAGTCATATTCAATGATTGTATGTAGTAACTTTGAAGATATTTTGATGAAAATGGCTGACATGACCATTACGTCGACACAAAAGAAGATAGTTAAGAAGTAATGTGTAAGCATATCTCAACGGCTCAACGGATTTTGATACAGGAGAGCTGGACACACCTGATTTGTATAGGATTTCAAAGCAAGAAGAGTCCTTTGAAACAAAAGACTGTTTGTATTTTACGAACAAACTTGCGCGCGTCTACTAGTTTATTTATAGAATATGTTTTATTGTTCTATTCTGCTGGGTTCGCTATGAGCGAAGTCCTAACCTTAACATTGTTTGATAAATCGGCGATGAAACCTACCGACCAGTTCACCTTGTGGCCCGACCGATAGCACAGATTGGTACTCCCCGAAAGTGAATAAGACCACTTTCGGTATGACGTAAAAAATTACCTAAGTTTTACAACACCATTCCAAGGGTAATGTTAAATTTATCCTCAAACTGATTGTTTACTATTTTGAACTGTTGTATTAAACTAGCAGAAAGGATTATTAATTTATCTACATTCACTGGAAATTACCGCCGTAAATCACCGTGGCAGTGTACTGAATTGGACAACTCGTTCATCGACATGTTTATGCCTATTTAAATGATTGGATCAAGTAGGTAATACTTAATGCTGAGATCGATTCTCTATGTAGTAATCAAGAAGCGATATTAACCGATTTTGTATTCGTGCGTACACTTTAATCATAGTAGGTAAATGAGCTATTGTTACACATCTTTATGCCCTTGAAATTATAATTGAGCATTACGAATTTATGATTTGAGAATATGATAACGTTACGATGTAATTTGGCAGTTCAGATCAGGAGTCACCAAACAACGGCTCGTGGCCAAGATTCGCTCTGTGAGGCCTTCTAATAAAGACCGTAAATAAAAATGGCAGCAATAGCGGGGCTAGCCCCCGCCATATCTTAACACGACTTCTCTTGTCGTGTGACTTAGCGTAACCTGTCTTGCTCGCACGGTATTGAAAAGAAAGTGACAGATAGTATTTGTCGCGTGACAAGTCACGGGTCACGGTTATGTTATGCTAGACGTCCAGGAAACCGGCCATCGCCAACCCCAGAGCTGCAGTAGCGAGACAAAGACTGTCCTCCCAGGCTGGGAGGCTTTTAATGGTATCCGCAATACAGGAGAGGTAACACAACACATGGATCTACTCATATTTATACTTTGCTCGCTAGCTATGACAGCACGAGCCATGCTACCGATTGAACCAAGAGTGGAAGGGGTTTTAAGACCCCTGGTTAAAATATTACAAGCTATTTGATGTTAACTATACCAAGTGCGTGGAGAAACCCTATTCATAATGATCAAAGGCAGATAGATAGTGGTAGAGTTATTATGCTTACCAATTTAATACCGAGATCCCGTGATAGGTACTAAGTATAATAGTTAAACTTATTTTAATTCGCATCTTGCCAAAATCGCAGTGTAAAGGTTATGTTTCCCTCCGGTTAACATTAAAAAAATTAAGGGACCTTAGATCCTGATTTTCTCGTTAAAATCCTAATGCCGCGTCCGCACGCTTGCCAAGCACCGGCAAGCCTACAGGACGCATTTATATGTTAGAGTGAGCACGATGTAGTTCCGTCTAACTCTAACATATAACTGCGTCCCGTAGGCATGCCAAGGCTAGGCATTCGTATTAACTTACTATTGACAACTTACATGTACCCAAACCTTAACCTTCGTAATGTCCACAGGAAAGAAAAAACTAATTAACGATGCAATTTTAAATCCATTTACCTATCAGCAGTAGCGTAAATTGCCGCGACTTAACTAGTCGTGCGAGTCAGCTTCTCATGTCCTCCTGTCTTGCTCGCACGGTATTGAAAGGGAAGTGACAGGTAGTATTTCTCCCGCGACAAAGAGTCGCGTGTCAAAGTATAGCTAGACGTACTAAACTGTTCGTGCGGTACAGATATCAAATTACATATACTAACAGAGACTGAAATTACTAAAATTGCTTGTCATACCCGCGTCGCCACAGATTTGAAATTATCAACATCCTGATAACTTGAATCTCATGTTTTTATGCATCGAAGGTTAGCATTGTTAGCAATAATCACACGATAATTAAAACTAAAGGCCCTTCATACGTTTTTATTTCCAGGAACTCAATCTCATCAAGAATCGTAATTAATTCATTGGAAAACCCAGATGCATTCACGCACGGGAATTATTCTTTTTACCGATTTTTTATTAAAAACGGATAAGTACTTATGAAAACAATGTTATTAATTGATGATTTTATTAGTGTCTACTCTAGTCAGCCATTAAAACAAATATTTAAATAGAGTTAATCTTTACAAAGTTTAAACCTATATTTACGAAGTGATTGCCATCGTGTTTTGCGGTTTGTCCATAAAATTTGAAAAGGTCTACCATAACCACATTTTCACAAAAAAAAAATGCGACTTCGAAGATAAATTTAAATACCATAAAAAATAGAACCAAACTAGGGAGGTTCTCCCTTTTTTGAAGCCGGATAAAAATAAGTTAGACCTGTCAAGAAAGTGTGAACAAATTATCTTCCTCTTAAATTGCACAAACAAAACGGACCTAATTAATTAGTTTGCAGCGAAGCGACCCGCGTGTTTACACACAGCGAAATGCGAAGTTATCTAACGCGTTACGAAAGTGGACGGACGACGGACTGACCTTGGCCGCGTGGGGGCTTCACTCTCTTTTTTTGTGGCCCACATTCGTAACTTACTACGGCAAAGATGTTGAATGGTGACTGTTTATATTATGAGGATTAATTCACACAATTCATTTCATTTATCAGCTGATGTGTGACGCTACTTGCACTGCTGCAGTAAAATAGTTAGGGTTCCTTAGCCGGATTGGTAAAAACGGAACCCTTTTATAATTGTATGAAACATGTAATGTCTCGTAGACATTTTTTTAAATATTGAACCATTGATAAAAAGATCAAAGCACAAAGAAAAATTTAAATTCGTAACCACTGGTGGAGGAGACCGGGAATCGAACCCTCTGGATTACCGGTCGAATGTGTTAACCTCTCCACCACCCTAACACCAGACAACCTTTCGAATTTTACCTTATGCTTTGTGTGTCGATCTTTGCATTGTTTATTTGAACTCTTCTAGTTTCGTCATGTCCGTTTGTATTGTTTGTAAGTATGACATGAACATTTCCGTAGGATTGTTTGTTTTAAACAGTATAGTGTTAGGCGTCAGACTGCGGATATATATTTTTTAAAACACATTCGTTTATTACGGCCGCAGCAGCAGCAAGCAGCGATCAAAGGTGAGAATAGGAACAAGAGACCGCGTTCCGACCTTCCGCGTACTGATGTCGAACCGTTACTACGATTCTGAGATGTTAATTAATGTTGACACTATTTAAAACTATGTGTAGCTACTAATGTTCCTATTGTGTTTGTATTTGTAGCCAGTGTGATGTGACAGCTAGACAAAAACAAATAGATGTAATAAATTAGAATCACTCTGCAACGACACACAACAAATAGATGTAATAAATTAGAAACACTCTGTACGAGAAATATGTAAACCTGTTGACTTGTCTGCCAGTGCCACTGTGAGAGCTTAATCCGAAGAAGCGCATTGTTTTGTTAGAATCAAACCCACGCGACTAAGTATTCCTTTTTAAGAACATAGAATATTTTATTATAGATAAATATTATCATCTCATTCAACTTCTTTACGTACCACATTCAGCAGAAAACAACCCTTCTAGGATCACTTTGTTGTCTGTGAAAAAAACTTCTGAAATCTCAAAAATAAAATCAACGTCAACGAGTTCAAGAGATACGAGCGTCTATTCTTTATGTTTTGACGCTCGCAAGGGAGTCAAAACCGTGTTTAGGTAGGGTCTTGGTCGTTGATCTTGAATCACGAGATTTTGCAAGAAGCAATTGAAAACCATAATTTTTATAGTTATATTAATATTACAGGAGATTTTTTTTTGTGATAACTGGTAAAGACTGATAAATTATTTGCTGTTGGTAAACTAATCCCGATCTATATCGATGTTGTATGAGAATCATAGTTTATAAATACACGGTCACAGGCGCACAGAAAAGTTAAGTTTATCTGTTTGGAGCAATATATGGTGCTTTTTCTGTCATTCTTCAGGCAGCGTTTCTTTTCATAGCACATCGACGTGCCAACGCTTTCGGCGAATTCAATATCGCCTAGTAAAAACAAAACTCACTAAATATTTTATCAATAGGTACTTTTCAAAACCTTGTATCTAAGTAGTTTGTAGATTGAGTTATTACGGAACCCCTCGGTGCGCGAGTCCGGGACTTGACCGGCTTTTTTACAAGTGCTCTTTATTGCAGTATAATACTATAACTGGAATACACGGAAGTGTTTATAACACGGATGAAAATTAATTATTACCAGCAAACAGACAGTCTTTAATAAAAATAATTCCATAACAAATGGCATTGCGGTATGATATAAGGTGCAGAGATGACGGACACCGTGAAGAAAACGTTTCTGCAATACAAAATAGTACATCACGACGATAGATGTCAATACTTCTGTAATGACACGAACGTGGTAATCGTCGCCATTACGTCCTCATACAATGTCGTAAAGAAAAAGACTAAGAACTCGTCAGCTCGGTACGCAGATAGGACCTTTTTAATCTGATACACTGTTGCTATGTAGTGACGACATTGCGCGTAAGCATGCGTACCGCGTTGTGACGGTGTCTCGCAATATTACTGCGTTAAGCCTGAAAAGCAGTCATTATACAACGACATTCGTCGACGACAAACTGACATCCCTTGACGATGTAATTGTATGGTTAACCTACCCCGGGGTTTTAGGTGCACAAATGCTTTAACACTAGGCCGACAGTAGGGATCAAATCACTCGTGCACCGAAACCCCCGGGGATTGATTTTACGAGTAAGTACATAATATTGGCGTACACTGCTAATAGCGGTCAAAGTATTGCAGTTTTCTTTAAGAAATTAACAATTTTCTGGAGTGACTCAGTCAGCCAGAGGTGAAACTGCTGCTGAAACACATGGAATCGGTCGCAAGAAAGTAGGTTATTATTTACCTGTCGCTTTATTCTGTCCAGTTGCCAATTGATGCTAATGTTCACTGTGCCAGAGGAGTTTTGGGAATTTCCGACATTCCTGCTAAACAGAAGTTAACTTTGAGGTCGGTATCCTCTCTTCTGTCCCAACATATCTTCGCCCCATCTGTACCTACTCATCTGCTGACCACATCTGGTTTCGAGGGTCCCTAATAGCGTGTCATTGTCCTTACAATTCTGACTTCAGGGGTTTTATGACGCACTGCTGTATCGATACCTATCCAGTATATTATAGTGACTAGTATTATAGTCGTCTCTTTTCCAGCTTGTGGAAAACCTGGAATCGCACATGAGAATGAGAAACGGAAAAGTCATTGAAATGGCTCAGGCTACGAGATTTAACTGGCAGACGCGGCGCAGTTTCCGATCACAACGAGTAGCCAAATTTACACCCAGCGGCCAGAGCAGTCGTTTCAGGAGCATTGTACACGAACGTACACGTTTGTAGTGCACTAACGACTAATTTTTGAGCGCCGCAATATCATTGCACACGCACGCCTTTCGGAAAAATCCAAAGGCTCACTTCTAGTACTTGGAAGAATACTTATTCGGTGTCACTATCATTATACCGACCATTGTATTCGTCGACGGCATGTGTTTGAATTCGCTTCACTCATTGCCCAATTTTATGTGTGTTGCCGTAACGTTGCAGAATACGTATCAAAATCTGTTATAATTGCAACATTATTGATACTGCCAAATCACGAGCAATGATGTAACATGACATGACCCACAACACGCGTTGGCTAATCCTTGAATCAGCTTCAAAACTCACTAGACTTTCTGCCAAATTCCACTTTTCTAATAACATTTTGTCCAAAATATGTTTGATACAAGTTCAAATATCTACATGACACCGTCGATCGAACTAGACCCTTTGTAACATATTTGTTTTACGCAGATTTCAGCACCCTAACTGTGACACGTGACTCATTTGTCGCACGACAATATTTCCTGTCTCTTTCCATTCCATGCCGTGCGACGAAGACCGATGATGTAGAGCAGTGTTCCGAGGCACGCTGGTGTAATTAGTTCATGTGCCTTTATTTATTTATTTATTTATTTATTTATTCATAACACATCTATAACTTACAGCTAAAGCCAAAGAATATGGAAGGAAAATATCGACGCAGCTGCTAATCGCAACATTCATTTGTAGTATCTGTACCTCTATAACTTCCCGATTACGCGGATGAACCCAAAGACTTTGCGGAATACTGATGTAGAGTCGCGAAATAAAGCGAATGTTAGTCACGCCTAATTTATGATCAGACGTGTGATTAGGTATTATAGGGGTTCCCCAGTACACCAATAGACTTTGACTCTCTCCTAAACTAGTAATTTTTAGATATCACACTAAAATTATAACGGCAGAAGTTTGTGAGTGTGTTAGTTACTTATTCACGCTCCAATGGCGAGTATAAAATTTGATACGAAAGTCGAAGGTAGATACCAACCTTTATTAAAAAAAAAATTGTGTAACACCGCGGGGTGCAGCCCGTCTTGCACAGCTATGGTTCGCGACTCATGTCGCGCGACATAGCATCACCCGTCTCTCTCGCACAGTACTGTGGAGAAAGAGCTAGGTAGTATATCTCGCGCGAGAAAGAGTCGCATGTCACAGTTGTGCTAGGGGTGCAGCTAGTTTTGTAACAAGCTCAACATTGCTCAACAGAAATAACTCAACATTTCACTATAACAGACATTTAATTTTTACAGGTTTATAATGGTTATTGAATATATGGCACACGCTTTAATTTTATCAGAGGAATTTAAAGATAATATTTTATTGTTATTAACAATGCTTGACATAACTAACCGCCATACAGTACAGACCGGTGACAATTTTATGTATTAACTAGTAAGGCTATGGCTTTAGAAAGAACGATTTTTAAGAAAAGTGAGGCATTTCAGAATACACCAGGGGTTCCCAAACTGTACACTTAGGTACTTAGTCATTTCCGGAAACAAAACGAAAGTACGATATTTAACTAGCCAGGACTTATGAGTGCATTGTGAACTGAAAGTATTTGGGATACCTACTGTTTTTTTTGTACCTACTACTACTCCGACATTTCGAGTTTAATTGACATGTCGGGTGTCAATTTAGAGGCTATTCATATTGTTGTCATATATATACGCCGCTTTTAACACCACTTTCTCATGGTTACAGAGGTACTTGTCAGGCTATACCTACTAACTGCGAAAACGTAAGCTTGTGTCACGAACGTTCTATTTAAACCGGCAGACAGCAAACATATTATGTACATAATTCTCTACGCTATGTAATGAATCATATACTTGAAACATGTGTGTATTGACGGTAGCGACTGACGCACAGACGTGTTGAGAGCATTAAAATTGCTTTATAGCATTGACAGCTTTACAGCATTGTCAAGAATGACTATTGACATAATAATTATGTTCTCTCACTATTTCGTCTTTGGACGAGCAAACTTAAAAGGTTACCTTTAGGTTCCTTACCTAAACCGATATCTCTTGCCATGTCAGGGCGAGTGCTCTCCCAATTGAGCCAAAGGATGTAAAGCGATTGAAGAATTTTAGCACTGTGTGTTGTTACCACCGATGCTTGTGTGTTGACTTTGGCTCAAATGGGATTATATATAATTCGCGGAGATAACTCGCCCTGGCATGACAAGAGGTATTGGTTCAAATCTCAAAGGTGGCAATTTTTTTATGGTGATAGTTCTTTGTGACTATAACAATAGTGGCCAAACCCATTTTAAATATACTTATGACGATCATGATTCGACGCATAACTTAACTCGGTTTTTATTAGCCGGCTAGGACGTTAAAAGAAAATTCTAGATTTTAATTCTTAATCATATTAGCATATTTATGTTTACTTTGCCTACATTACATCTATACTTAAAATGTTTCCAGAGGAAGGCGAGCCCCCGTGGTACGTGGCCCTGTACTGGGTGCTGTTCAACATATCAGTGACCCTCGCCCTGGTGATAACCCTGCTGTATTGGATACTGCTCTTCGATTCCAGTAAGTCTCTAATCATCAAAGGCGGCTGTTACACTGCGACGGAATCCGGACGGACGAGCGGTGCTGCGGATTTTTAGTTTGAGCGGAGATGCGGTGTCAGTGTATTCTCTGCGGTTTTTGTGTACAAATCAAGATTCTACAGGACAAAGTTAAAAACCGCAGCACTGGACGCCGCTCCGATGTGCGGAGCAGTGTGACAACCGCCTAAGTGTTGGGGGATTTCCGAATAAAAAAATCAAATCAATGCGAAACTTACTTAACTGTTTTGTAGTCAGATAATTCCACTACCGGAAGTTAAGGAATAATGCAAGTCGTCTATCGAACGACTGCAGCTATATGCAATCGGGTGTTTGTTTTTAAACAACGCCGAAGTTGTCGTTGTATCGATTCTATGACATCTTCTATCTATCTATATAAATAAAAATGAATTGCTGTTCGTTACTCCCGCTAAAACTCGAGAACGGCTGAACCGATTTGACTAATTTTGGTCTTGAAATATTCGTGAAAGTCCAGGGAAGGTTTAAACGGTGGGAAAATATGGAAAAAAATAAAAATGAATTGCTGTTCGTTACTCCCGCTAAAACTCGAGAACGGCTGAACCGATTTGACTAATTTTGGTCTTGAAATATTCGTGAAAGTCCAGGGAAGGTTTAAACGGTGGGAAAATATGGAAAAAATGAGAGGAAAATAGTAAAAACGACAATTTTCTTTTCCCATACAAATACAAACTGTTCTTACCCGTCAAACATATGACGTTTGTCCCGTCGGTTCGGTATTTTTGGAATAATTACATGTAGATCTAGATTAAATAAGGGTTTGGAATCGACAACATATATGCATAATAGTCAGATTATCGCGTATTTATATTTTAAACATGCAAAATATTGACTATACTATAATGACACATGGTTGTTGTATTCGGTGCGTTCAGAAATATACTTGAAAGAGTAAAGTTTGGTTTACACGATCTAAATCAGTATAAGAATAAACGAAAAATGACAAATAAAAAAAAAACTGAAACTGTTAACCATGCCGAGGAGAAAACGACCTAACATACAGTCCGACCAAAAAGAGTAGAAATTAAAAAGTGGCAATACTGTAATCGTTCCTTTCTGATCGATCTAAGAAAAAGGGGACGACACTACAGTATTGCCAGTTTTTATTTCTACTCTTTTTGATCGGACTGTAGTCGTCGAAGTCGATCAAATGTGCGAAAATGACATCCATTTTGAAATCCAAGATGGCGCACATTATTTTTTCTTAAAAATCGACATGGGTGTCATCTCCAAGGTTAAAAAATCAAGGAATGGCAGCTCGAGGCTTTTGCCAATGTCAGTTTTCTAATAATATTCACTTTATAAAGAATAAAACCATGAATAAAAACAAAAATTAAATTATTAAAACATGAGATGAAATGAACATGAACAAAGATGGCCGATGAATCATCTCCAAGGTTCCTCGGGGTTCCAATTATGAAAATGACATCCATTTTGAAATCCAAGATGGCGGACATTATTTTTTCCTAAAATCAATATGGGTGTCATCTCCAAGGTTCCTCGGGGTTCCGATTACGAAAATGACATCCATTTTGAAATCCAAGATGACGGACATTATTTTTTCTTTAAAATCGATATGGGTGTCATCTCCAAGGTTCCTCGGGGTTCCGATTACGAAAATGACATCCATTTTGAAATCCACGATGGCGGACATTATTTTTTCCTAAAATCAATATGGGTGTCATCTCCAAGGTTCCTCGGGGTGCCGATTACGAAAATGACATTCATTTTGAAATCCAAGATGGCGGACATGATTTTTTCTTAAAACTTGATATGAGTGTCATCTCCAAGGTTCCTCGGGGTTCCAATTACGAAAATGACATCCATTTTGAAATCCACGATGGCGGACATTATTTTTTCCTAAAATCAATATGGGTGTCATCTCCAAGGTTCCTCGGGGTGCCGATTACGAAAATGACATTCATTTTGAAATCCAAGATGGCGGACATGATTTTTTCTTTAAAATCGATATGGGTGTCATCTCCAAGGTTCCTCGGGGTTCCGATTACGAAAATGACATCCATTTTGAAATCCACGATGGCGGACATTATTTTTTCCTAAAATCAATATGGGTGTCATCTCCAAGGTTCCTCGGGGTGCCGATTACGAAAATGACATTCATTTTGAAATCCAAGATGGCGGACATGATTTTTTCTTTAAAATCGATATGGGTGTCATCTCCAAGGTTCCTCGGGGTTCCGATTACGAAAATGACATCCATTTTGAAATCCACGATGGCGGACATTATTTTTTCCTAAAATCAATATGGGTGTCATCTCCAAGGTTCCTCGGGGTGCCGATTACGAAAATGACATTCATTTTGAAATCCAAGATGGCGCACATTATTTTTTCTTAAAAATCGACATGGGTGTCATCTCCAAGGTTAAAAAATCAAGGAATGGCAGCTCGAGGCTTTTGCCAATGTCAGTTTTCTAATAATATTCACTTTATAAAGAATAAAACCATGAATAAAAACAAAAATTAAATTATTAAAACATGAGATGAAATGAACATGAACAAAGATGGCCGATGAATCATCTCCAAGGTTCCTCGGGGTTCCAATTATGAAAATGACATCCATTTTGAAATCCAAGATGGCGGACATTATTTTTTCTTAACATCGATATGGGTGTCATCTCCAAGGTTCCTCGGGGTTCCGATTACGAAAATGACATCCATTTTGAAATCCAAGATGGCGAACATTATTTTTTCCTAAAATCAATATGGGTGTCATCTCCAAGGTTCCTCGGGGTTCCGATTACGAAAATGACATCCATTTTGAAATCCAAGATGACGGACATTATTTTTTCTTTAAAATCGATATGGGTGTCATCTCCAAGGTTCCTCGGGGTTCCGATTACGAAAATGACATCCATTTTGAAATCCACGATGGCGGACATTATTTTTTCCTAAAATCAATATGGGTGTCATCTCCAAGGTTCCTCGGGGTGCCGATTACGAAAATGACATTCATTTTGAAATCCAAGATGGCGGACATGATTTTTTCTTAAAACTTGATATGAGTGTCATCTCCAAGGTTCCTCGGGGTTCCAATTACGAAAATGACATCCATTTTGAAATCCAAGATGACGGACATTGTTTTCTCTTTAAAATCGATATGGGTGTCATCTGGTAACCTATCTCAAACACTAAAAACCATTGACCGAATTTCATTTGCCCGAAAACTATTCGAATTATTATCGTTTCTCCGATGTCAGGATTCGTACATTTTTCTTTTCACCTATTTACATTTAGTAGAAGTATCGTTTGTCCGAAAAACTTTTCCCGTCACATTCACTTGCCCTATGAGTTGTTACGTATTTGTTTTCGTAGCCCATTTTTCATTTACCCTATGATACTTTTGGCACTGCATACATTTGAACAAATTTTCAGTTCACCTTTTAACTTTTCTCGCCCCATTCACTTGCCATCTGAATTGCGACGTCTTTTGTTTAATGCCTATTTTTTCATTTACCCAGTGATATTTTCGGCATTACATAAGAACTGCGACCACAATGAACAACAGCCCGCGAGCCGATCGAGCGAAGCTACCGTGCTGCGGCAGCAGCCGACAAACCACCAAAACCGACCTGGTTGGGTTAGGTTAGGTTAGAACTGCGACCACAACAACAGCCCGCGAGCCGAACGAGCGAAGCTACCGTGCTGCGGCAGCAGCCGACAAACCGCCAAAACCGACCTGGTTGGGTTAGGTTAGGTTAGAACTGTGACCACAACAGCGCGCGAGCCGAGCGAGCGAAGCTACCGTGCTGCGGCAGCAGCCGACAAACCGCCAAAACCGACCTGGTTGGGTTAGGTTAGGTTAGAACTGTGACCACAACAGCCCGCGAGCCGAGCGAGCGAAGCTACCGTGCTGCGGCAGCAGCCGACAAACCGCCAAAACCGACCTGGTTGGGTTAGGTTAGGTTAGAACTGTGACCACAACAGCCCGCAAGCTGAGCGAGCGAAGCTACCGTGCTGAGGCAGCAGCCGACAAACCGCCAAAACCGACCTGGTTGGGTTAGGTTAGGTTAGAACTGTGACCACAACAGCGCGCGAGCCGAGCGAGCGAAGCTACCGTGCTGCGGCAGCAGCCGACAAACCGCCAAAACCGACCTGGTTGGGTTAGGTTAGGTTAGAACTGTGACCATAACAGCCCGCGAGCTGACTGAGCGAAGCTACCGTGCTGCGGCAGCAGCCGACAAACCGCCAAAACCGACCTGGTTGGGTTAGGTTAGGTTAGAACTGCGACCACAACAGCCCGCGAGCCGAGCGAGCGAAGCTACTGTGCTGCGGCAGCAGCTGACAAACCGCCAAAACCGACCTGGTTGGGTTAGGTTAGTTTAGAACTTTTGGATTAGAATTTGACAAATTGTTGAAAAAGGATACAATAATATGACTAAAATTAAAAAGTCCACTTGAGAACAGTCGAGTAGTTAATAAACCGAATCGTTACATGGGACAAATGAAATCAAAGTCATACAAAAAAAGTCGAGTAGTTAATAAATCGAATCGTTACATCGGTCAAATGAAATCAAAGTCATACAAAAAAAGTCGAGTAGTTAATAAACCGAAACGTTACATCGGAAAACTGATATTACGGACAAATGAGATTTAGGGAAACGTGTCATTAGTCGAGTGAATAAAAATCCTAAACAATTAATGCCCAATCGTAAATTATCGAATTGAATTTTCGGACAAATGAAAAAAAGTTAAAATGATATTTGTCGAATAGTTTTTGTCGAAATGAAATTCGGACTAACGTTTTTAGTGTTTCAGATAGGTAACCGTGTCATCTCCAAGGTTCCTCGGGGTGCCGATTACGAAAATGACATCCATTTTGAAATCCAACATGGCGGACATTATTTTTTCTTAAAAATCGATATGGGTGTCATCTCCAAGGTTCCTCGGGTGACGATTACGAAAATGACATCCTTTTTTAAATCCAAGATGGCGGACATTATTTTTTCTTAAATATCGATATGGGTGTCATTTGCAAGGTTGCTCGGGGTTCCTATTATGAAAATGACATCCATTTTGAAATCCAAGATGGCGGACGTCACTTTTTGGAATGGGTGTCGATATGTGTAGCAGTGATATCAACCATCTTTAATTCTAAAATGGGCTTATTTTTTTTAGTTGTACAACATAGGGTGACTATTCAATGTTCTTATTAAGTTCTGAAAATTATTCAGATGATGATGGCATTGTTGAGACGAAATTCGGTTTTAATAACAGTTGTAGTTTCAATCTTTTTTGTTCATTAGCCCTATTAATTCGTATTATTCGGTTCAAATTGTGACCGCACTTGATTGAAAACTTGAGCGTATCAGTGGTTATTGTGAAACATTCGTCGTATCTCAACAATTTATTTGTGCATCTAGGACAGGTACTTTTGTTGTTCTGCCGTTCTATCCACTTTTTACAAAAGGGACAATGCATTGTTAAAAATCAATTATAAGTTTTGAAAAATAGTTGTGAAATATCAATTATATTTTCTTGGAAAGTTCGGTGACAGTGACACTGACAGTCAGTGTTGCCAGGTTACTATACTACTATTACGTTTAGTAATGTGGCGCAGTCGATACAGACCGAAAAACAGAAGGCTGGTACCTTATTTGTTAACATAAGTGTCTATAATCTAATATAATGTGACATGCAAAATAATTATGAACATTATGCTGGACATGTACACATGCACGCACACGTGCGTGATTTGCTCACTCTTTTCGCATACTATGGAGCCGATACTTAGACTACTGATTATGCCATTATAAAGTTACCGACTCTGAAATACATATGGTTTATATTAAAAGGTAAGTGATACGAAGTTCACCGGGTCATCTAGTTGTTGGATAAATTTACTCTACCAGGTCACTTAAAGTTTAAGTCTTATATGTGGAGCATCACATACAAATGCGGAGCGAACTAACGGAGATGCAACGACTGCGCGACAGCGGCAGCCGTGTGGCATGTGTCTCGCTCACTCTTTATACCGCCGCGCTCGGATCTCTCGCTCAACCGCTTGTCGCGCCGCTGGTCGCGCAGTCGTGACATCTGCGTAACACAACCAGGCTAGAAAAATTGTTTTTAAATTACCCGGAAAACACCGTATAAACGCTCTTGACGACGCGGTTGGCGCAGTTTGTAGACACCTGCCTACTGAGCTGGCGGTCCTGGGTTCGAATCCCGGCCAGGGCAAATATTTGTTTGATGAACTCGAATATTTGTTCCTGGGTCACGGATGTTATCTTCGGATGGTATTTATATATTATTTATATCGTTGTCTAGTACCCATAGTGTACACGATCTGCTTAATTTGGGAATAGGTAGATTTGTGTATGATTGTCCCTTAATATTTATTTATTTACTTTATTTTATTTGAACCTTCTCCTATCATGATTACAGGTACCGCGGATAGTTCAGACCGGCTATTCTGGCTAGAAACAGTAACACACGGGTTCAACTCGATAATTGTACTGATCGAGCTGCTGGTTTCCCGGACGCCAGTGCACTTCATCCATATCTATCAGCCACTAGGAGTCGGTTTGTGGTACGCCGTGTTCTCAGCAATATACTACGCTGCTGGAGGCACTGACGCGTACGTTGATCATTTGACTCTAGGAACATATAAGATACACTTCATGAACATGCTGATCAAACCCTGCCTACGGACCCCAATTGTTGCGATTCTAACTCTTCCAAGCAAATGAACAAAGTGAATCAGTTTGTATGATTTGACAATCCATTTGCTTGGAAGAGTTGCGTTGTCTGACTCTATCAATCGTTCGGCTTATTGTTTCAATGATACGTATATTTCAACTTGCTTCTAGTGCTCAATGACCTACTGATTTTTCAATCGGAAACAAAAATAGGTTAGATTAAAACTTTTTGTAATCCTTAAAAAGTTTATTACCAATCAATCAAAATCATTTTATTTTCATGCAACTCAGACTTCAAACTAACATACATATAAAATAAAATAAACATGAACGCACGTTGGTTTAGCGACGTGCGACGTAACTTCATGGTGTCACATCACCTTTCGGCCAGAATTCCCCCTGCAGGTCGATAGCTTATATTTAACAATTTGCGTTTTCAGTATCGGCAACCCCTGGATCTACGAGATCCTCGACTGGGGCAACCCTGGCCCGACGTTCGCGCTTGTAGCTGGCTCAGTGCTGGGTCTGCTGGGGGTGTACTCCGCGGTTTGGGGCTGTGCGCTCGCCCGCGACAAGCTGACCGGCTCTCTCATCAGGACCACCAGCCACAATCTGCCCTTCACGCCGCCTGACGTGACCCCGGGATACGTTTAACACTAAGATGCATGGATTTCTGGATATCATAAAAAATGAGACAAGTGCAATATCGTCGGGGATAGTGCAATACCGCGTAAATAACAGCTGTCGATAAAGTTCTCATTTCAATAAAATACTTAACATTTGTTTGAATATTGAATCGTACCTACACTTGTTACTGACGCGGTATTACACAGACCATATCTTCGGGGATAGCCCCGAAGATATGGTCTACTGACAACCAAAACTCACTAAGTAACAAATACCTACTGCACATCTAGCATAACTGTAACTCGCGACTCTTTGTCGCGCGACAAATACCGTCACTTTCCTGTCAATGTCGTGTGAGCAAGACAGGTGACGCTGAGTCGCGCGACAAGTGATGTCGCGGCAAGATATGCTAGCCCTGCTGGAAACAAAGCTCGTATATAAGTATCAATTTACTTACTAGATACGATGTTTTAAAGAGCAGTGAAAGGAATTTTAGTGACTTTGTGTTGTCTCCAGGCGATATGACATTAACTTTATAATCAAGGTTTTATAAAGGCATAATGTAATAATATGAAGATAACTTTATCCGCATTTAATATCTTATTTTTGTTTAGATATTGTTACAGTAGTTAAACTATTTGCACGCCACAGCCATGATAAGGTGACAGCGCTTGAAGTGCTTCAGACGCCAAAGACCGTATTAGATATCAAAAAAATTCTTCAGTCACTTTTTGAGCGTTAAGCTATCGTGCAAGTAAAACATCTTTTAATTATGTGTAAGTAATTAATACCTATCCAATATTGACAACAAAAACATTAATATCCAGTTCCCGGAATTAATTATGCCACCGAATTGATTAATAAATAAATAGGTGATCTTTATAATAACTAGTTACGAGCGATATAAAACAAATGTGCGTAGTAAAACGCGTACCTTATGGTAATTGCTAGAAGAGCGAAAAACGTTCGTGTTTCATTCTTCTCGCTGTGAAATATATGATTTATAAATAGCTGAATACAGTATTAAGGTAATGCACGAACTATATTTGGTAGTACCTATATAAATGTTATAATGTAAATGTTTCTTTTTTTAAACATGACTTGAATCGTATCAGGGCTGGTTAGCCCTGACTACCAGTGTGTCGGACTTAGTGTGGGAGTATAACCCGCTAATAGGATTATCTCCGCGCCACAGGAGTGATTTTGGGGTTTAAAAATAAATGTTAATTTCATTTCATTGATAAGGTGAAAGATTCAGATTGCCGCCACTAGTTGGCAGCACATTCGTTGTGCTGCTGCACTCGGTTCAGGCTCAGAAACAGGGACGGACGGGCATATGACGGCCGTGTTGTATCCCGCGATAAAATAAAATTATAAAAGAGCTCGGAGATGCCACGAATTCAGTCTTAGTGGTAAGTGTCTCGCTCACTCGTATGGTCACTGCGCTCGGATCCCTCGCTGAACCGCTCGCCACGTCGCTGGTTGTGCAAATTGGCATCTCCATAAGGCAGCCGTCACTCCCACACTCTACTTACTCGTTGGTAAGAGATATAGTTACTTTGTAGGGAGGCCGGATAGTGATACGAAACCGGCAAGCCCTTTTCACGGCTAAGGCATGTATAGTGTTTTCTCCAACATATGCAATGAAATAAAAAAATACACCACTCAAAAAAGCTTAATTCAGCTGTTTAGCCCGTTCATGAACACGGACGCCATGTTTAAAAAAAATACTTCCCGGCGTATTAGGCCTCCAATTTTGTATAAAATTCCTTTACAGTTTTCTAGAATTTGTTCCGCCCGAAACGTGACACTTCGAAGCCTGTTTTAACGCACGTTATGACGATACTTCATTGCATGTTTGAGAAAAATACTTTCATTATGTTCAAGCAAAGGTAATGAATGACAAGAATAGTGAATATGACTCCCTAACTAGCATATAATAGAGAAAAGAAATTATGAAGTCATCATGTGTTGATTATATCTCACATTGGGTTTTTGGAGACAAAAACCCTGAAGAGATTTTTGAAGAGAGAGACTAATCCTCACCGTAATTTTATGTGACTTATGTCAAGATTTATAGTTTTCAATATGCTTCCCTAAACAACATTACAAATCACAATAACCTTTGTCTTGTGGGTACAATAGCTATTGTATCTACATGTTATTATTTCAATAATTGAAAACTAGAAATAACTGACAGATGTTCCGAGTATTTATCAGTTGAAGATTTTACAGCAAGATATTTTTAGCAACGTACTAAACAAATTCCCAATTATTGTGACTTATTAGTTTTTTGGCATTCTCAGGTGAAAGGTACGTACCTATCTTGTCTCATGAATTTCCCAGTTAATTTTCAATTTCCAACCTTTATTGAAGAACCAGCAACCCTTCGTCTGAGTATAATTATGGCTATTGTAAAAAGTAGGTACATTCTATGAAATTTCTATAAGAGGATTAGGTTTATATAACAGAAAAAAAACATTCCGTATATTAAAATTATACTGTGATGTTTTGACTAATTACGTTAGTAGTTATTTTTGTATATATTTTATATTAAGTCTATGGATAAGTTACTGTAAATAATAAGAACCGTATAAAATAAAATGTTTTTAATAAATGTTCTGAATAATGTAGTTTGATTAAATATTTACTTTAGTTTGAACTTTAACAGGTTCAGCAATCTTTTCTATTTTTAAAGCTACAGCTACACCTATTAAAAAATTAAAGATGGTAATTTAATTCATTACACTTTTCTACATGCCATAATCACAGTATCTGTTACTCAGTTGCACGCCATCTGTTGTTGAGTGGTCGCACTATTTATACTACGGCCATCTGTTAACGAGTAGCGGAATCAAATGAAGCGTTAGTTACAGTGTACTTTAAAAGATGGCGCTAGTTGAAACAAAATAGAGCAGGGGAAAATTATTTATTTTTGTAGTCTAGCCCTATACACATGACCAGGTTTACCTTTAGTTCCATCTGATCGGATTTAAATCGGCCTTAAGGTCACCACGCTTTACGGCGGCCGGATGGACTGAAGCGATTCAATCACATCAGCCTGATCAGTTTTGCCTTCCCATGTATGGGGGCCTTTTCAGGAGGCGGTTTATTCAAATGAAAAAATAGTTAAACGAAAAAAAATGTGACCATGAAATTAAATGTTCCCAATCAGATTCCGTAGACATATAAATCGAATTATTCAGATTTATATTTGCTGTTAAGTAGGTAGGTATATTAAATAAAACATACACATATTAAAATATAATAGGTATTATTTTAATCCCCTACTCTCCATTATCGCTTCATAGTTTTTCGTGTATAAAGCTGTAAAGCTTATTATAACTAGTAGCGCTATGAGCTGTAAACCTTGCTAGTATATTTTTGAAATGGCTGAAATTTGTCATTATTTTCTTTTTCAACCCCCATAAAAACTCAACCATTTTGAAATAAAAAAATGGAATTCTGAATCGACAAAAAATCTTGTAGATTTAAAATATCGAACCTACTCACACTTTTTTGAGATTAGGTTGAGAAATGCGATGTTAAGGCGAGAATAGCCGGAAATCTAAACATCCGGACATGCGAAAGAAATTTTGGCGAAGCAGAAGCAGAGACGCTTCGCTCGCTTGCTTAAATAATGAACCTAGCTGGATGGGAAGCCAGCGTGTGTTGCGCTGGACTGGTAATAATAACTAGAGATGCATCGGATAGTTGTTTGGCCGGATACCGGATACCGAATATTCGGCCTTTCGGGGCAGTGGTGCAACTGCTCTGTCCAATTTATTATATTCTTTGAATTAGTTGGACTACGGGCCTTTTTCTAGGGGCCGTGGTCCAACTATCTTTGCAGTTGGACGACGCACCATTATAGAGTCCCAGGTCCAATTAAAATAATACAACTGCAATTTTAACCACAGCGCCTTATTAATGAACTAATAATATTAATAATAAACTAATTAGTTTTACAACGTTATTTATACAGAACTAAAAGTAATATTCTTTTCTCTTAAAAAAATAACAAAACAGAACTGGTACAACAAAGTATGAGTATAAAATTTTCGGACGATTGCAAAAAAAAATGTACATAGTTAAAAGCTTAGTTAACATAAAATACGATCGCTTTATGTGACGAAAGTTAGTCATACAAAATGTATGGGTAACTTTCGTCACACAAAGGAATCAATTAACATTGTTTTAATTAAAGCCCTTAACTACGTACAATTTTTTTGCAATCGACCCTTTTGAGTTTTGCTGGTGCGCGTCATCCAGGTTTTGGCCTGTTTCGCAGTGAACGTTCGCACGGACACATTTCTAGTTTCGAACGAGTTTTTATCATGTCATTACGGAGTAATTTCGTTCAATAGTAAGTACACGTGCAGATAATAGTAGTGCAGTAGAGTAGATTAAATTTGTACCCCAAAATCAAGCAAGTTTACTATCCGGTATCCGGCCGGATATTAAAAT
Organism: Apotomis capreana; assembly: GCA_947623375.1. Classification (NCBI taxonomy): domain Eukaryota; kingdom Metazoa; phylum Arthropoda; class Insecta; order Lepidoptera; family Tortricidae; genus Apotomis; species Apotomis capreana. The sequence continues at coordinate 9,533,407 of OX392501.1, read as the reverse complement.
AATGGCCGGTTAGGCCGGATACCAGATGGTAACCGAATATTCGGTGCATCTCTAATTATAACATCTGTATTAGCTTTTTAGAAATACAGCTATTGGTAATCACTGCCTGATGTGCTATTTCATCCGCTGCGGGTCTTGGCAGGTAGGTAATGAGTACTTCAAATTGTTATATAGGTACAAAGCTGCAGAATTGCATGGCCCGTTTATCAATGAATTCATTCATAAATGGGCCATGCATTTCTGCAGCTCATAGTAGGTACCTCTTTTACTTACAATGGTCGCATTATAAATCGTGTGAAATAAGCCTTAGCTTATAATGAACTTAGCTGAATGTGAAGCTAGTAAGTAAATTAGTCTTATCTCATCCGCTTCGGGTCTAGGCAAGTCGTAATGAAGTACTTACAATTATTATTTAAAGCCTGACCAGAAATATATGAGGATTGTCAAGAGGGCGCAATTTATAAGATTTACATGGTAACAATTTTGCAACCAATCGCAACTCACTATAATGACATTAGTTTTAAATACCTGTCAATTCCACTATGTTAACCTTGTACTATCATTTAATGGCATGCACTCTTTTCCTGACTGTTTTTCGTGTAGTATACACATGTACACATTATTTATAATCTTACGTTCACAATTGTCAATAGTTTTCGGCATTTTCTTTGGATAATTTTCTAATTCTAATTCTAATTTTAAAATATGGCTTCCATCATAGTTAATGATGATTTCGCCAATTTCGAGTTTGCTCGTAGAGCATGCCGTTGTTCGGTGAGGTTTTGCTTTTTGTAAAGTGATAGCGATTTACAAAAAACCACGCGGACTATCGGGCCTTGACCCAGGAAGGGCTATGAACGCTTCAAGTTGAATTCTTCATTAGCTATTCACTCCTACGTTAGATCACTGCACAATACGCTATCAATACTACACATTGAACAACGAAAATGAATAAATAATGAACAACGAAACTTAAACGCATGCGGCCATCTTAAGTCACGAACCGGAACTTTGGATAATTTTAAATACTTGTATTTTAAAGAAATCACCACGAATGACATTGACATTGTTGACAAACCATCATAAAATCATTGCCAGTGTAAGAAATTAGTTCCAGTGAAATTCCGCAATATGGCGCATCCTCATATATTTCTGGTCAGGCTTTACCTCTTTTACTTACAATGATCGCTTTATAATAGCTTGTGTGGAATAAGCCTTACACTAATAATGAACTTAGCTGAATGGGAAGCCAGCGTGTGTCGCGCTGGACAGGTTATTATAACGCCAGTAATTAGTTCTGCTTCCGGTCTTGGCAGGTCACGATGAGCATACCCTGGGGGTTTCGGTTCACGAATGATTTGAGTTAGTTGCACCGCCAATAATTTATCTGCTTTGCCCGAAGGTTGACTGGTAGAGAAGGAATGCCTCATGGCATTAAGTTCGCCTTTTGAACGATAAGTTTTCTTTTGTGCAATAAAGATTAAATAATAGTACATTACGTAACAAGGGTGGTAAACGAGGAATTACAAACGAGTGTCTATTAGAAGCCCGTAGCCGAAGGCGAGGGCTTTAATGACACGAATTTGGAATTCTTTTCCTTTACCACCAGAGTCACGTACGACGTTTGTCATCACACTTTGGTGGAAATAAAACAAGTAGTCAATACCAAAATTACTTACTGCCCTAGGGCATAATATACGACTTACCGCCCTAGGGCGTAATATACGATTTAACGCCCGAGTTTCTAGCATGTAACCCCTTATTAAGTGTGATAAAAATTACTTACCGCCCCAGGACATAATTTACGACTTACCGCCCACTTTTCTAGCATGTAAATTGTTGTTTACGAGCAAGTGTGATGAAAATGATTCAACACTAGGCCGACAGTAGGCGTCAAATCAGTCGTGCACCGAAAACCCCGTGTTATGGTAATGAGGTGATAATTTCTCAAAAAGTTTGTACACAAATAAGACGTCAATAATGTACAATTATATTTTTCCTATTTTGTTATAAATTTTCTTTGTGATTTCGAATACATTGAATTCAGATTTTATATAATTAAAAAAGTATAAGCATAACAGAACCTTAATTATCAAACATAGCCGTAACATTGATATAAAATTACTTAAATAATTGGTAACTAAATGGGAAAATTACATTGAACTTTAATTGAAGTCTTAATTTTGTACAAACTTTTTGACAAAATGGTCAGGTATACTTAAAATTGCTTTACTTACAATGATCGCTTTATAGCTCGTGTGTAATAAGCCTTACACTAATAATGAGCTTAAATAATGAACTTAGCCGGGTGGGCGGTCGGCGCCTGTCGCTCGGGACAGGTAATTATAACGCGGCCCGTAATTACCTCATTACTAATACAGCTATTGGAAATCACTGCCGATGTCTTATTTCATTAGCTGCGGGTTCGGCAAGTCGTAATGAGGTAATTAACACTTTAATATTTTTATATAGATAGTTGGATTTTGAAAACCGTTTTACGTTTTAAAAACAGTGAAATTGAGAAAATCTTAGTTGTATGTTAATACAACGATTCATATTACTAATATCCAAAAATATTGCTTAGTAAGGCTATTTAATAACTTGGGACCCTTCAAACGAAGCGTGAAGAAGCATCTCTCGGGCCAGCATGGCAGTGTCAACTGACTCGGCACCGTTGGTTTCTCGTCAGTTGCCATTGCGACTTGGGCTCCCCGTTTTGCTTACCATCAGGCGAAGTGGAGCCACTATGTTGTGTCGTTATAAAAACAAAATATATTTTATTTATTTATTCATTATAAAAATACATAGCAGGCTTACAGTTTTCACCAAGCGCCTACAATGCTGGACTTCACATAACATACCTTAAGTAATAAGTTAACAAAAATTACCCTACATATATTATGTACTTACCTATCTAATAGCCGCTGATGAATAAAAAAAAGTCGATATTATTTAAGTACCTACCGTATCCTAAATATATATTTTTTTCTAAATAATTAGGTACACTTAGGCAGGTAGGTAGCTATCAATCTAAACGTCTTCGTTAAGTATAATGTAAGTAATTATAATGTCAGTACATATAATGGATGGAGCAGACTAAACTTTCCTTAGACGATTACATACTGTGCACACACAGACTTTCATTGGGTTAACGTATAATCGGTAAATACTAGAATGATTGATTGCTGCTCTATGTATTTGTACATAGTCATAAAGGCCGTCCGGGACACATGCAACATGAAATATTTGATTACCATGTAGTACTATTATGTATTCTGGGTGGTATTACAAACAAAAGTACGATAAAAAGAACCTATGTCTTAATTTAGTAAATTGGGTGCCGTATGTTTCGGTTAGGCGCTACGTTTTTTGCTCCAAAACATTAATGGTTTTGTTTTGTACCTAATAGTTACGCCGCAAGACGCGGATAGCAAAATAAGTATTCTAACTTATATTTAGTCAATTGTACCTACATTTACATACACTTCTCTCACTTCATACCATGTAGGTATTGACGTAGATGTTAAAAAAAATTACCCCCCCCCCCCCCTTTTTATATTTTTATTCGATGAAATAGGCCATTTTATAATACCAATTTCATTAACTCTTCATTAGAATAAGTAGTTATTTTTTTATTAATTATTTTAAGAAGCTCACAAGTTGACGTCATGATTTCCGCGTGTGTTTGAGGATAGTAAAAAAACGCTATTCAGCGCACTCTTATTTGTATTTTTTACTATTTCACTGGTAAACCTACGCATTTCTGAAGTTGTGAAACTGGCCATGAAATTCCCAAAAAAAAAATTTTCAATATCTTGTCAAAGAACTGTCAGGTGACAGTTTGTAAATAACCAACAAAAAATGTTATTGTTTTCAAGTTTGTTTTCATTATTTTACTACAAGTTATATGTGCTGCTTTTCGATAGCTCTGTCTTAATTTTGGACTTATTTTTCACGCCAGGCTATTCTCTATGGCTATGCTTTGACCGTACCAACAAATATTTGACTTGGAATACGATAAAAGTATTTGTGTGATACTAGATAAAATGGAAATAACAGTCCTAAAACCTAAAAATTCAACATCCCAACAAGCTTCATGGAGCAGATTATTGTTAATACTTTAAAACAGTCAAAGGATTCACTATGCAGAATTATGTTTAAGGACGAAAATATTGCTGTCAAGATTCCTAGGAAAATCTCATCACGTCTAACAACATTAAAGATAGAAAACTTGCTAGTAAATGGATCCGGAAGATTAAATTGACAAAAATTTACAAACTACTAAGTGTGAATTACATCATAGTTCTATTTCATTCCTATATATGAAGTAAAGTTTTTGGATGATGTATATGCTGTGTCGTAACTTTAATGAATCTATAATGTAGCAGAAAAAATTAAACTCATGTTATTATAACAGTTTTTTTATTGAAAGTTAATAATCTTTGTGACATTTTCAAGAAAAAATTCCTCGATCGAACCTTCCTGTCCTCTTTTATGTTCATGCTGGCTTTAAACTGTCTGCAAGGTGGTGAGAGTTGCGGTTGCCCTTTTGGGTGGGTGTTGACTGTTGAATCAATGAAAATATTCTTGTAGTGTACTTGTAGTGGATCTGATCGAGATTCATGTCTCTGAAAGTATCGAAGGTGTCGAAGGGCACGTTTAAGATTTTCTTGGGATCCAACATACCATCAAAGTTTTGGTTTTGGCCATACGCCTAAAAGTAAAACACACGTAAAGTGTCTAATTTTTAAATACAAATATAAAACAAACCTCAAATGTTTTGAGATGATTACCTTCTTATTAAATCAGCATTTTTAATAACCACCGATGCATTTCTCCTTCAAAGCTCGGTTTGGTGCATTCACGCAGTCTTTGTTAATCGCAGTTAATTGACAAGAAATATAAACAATATAGGTAAAATCGCTTGAACTATTTCTCGAGATATTAGTCTGCATCCTAATTTTTTATAACCGATATTATTTTTATTTCCACTCATCGTCTCGTAAGTGTTTAATAAAACTCTTTTTCTTGTTGAACGTAAGTTACACGAGTTAAGAGACGATGTAAATATATATACATATATATTAATCCTGGAATGGCAGCTCCTGGTTTTTGCAAATGTCAGTTTTTAATAAATAATCTGATTCACTTTATAAAGAATAATAAACCATGCTTGTATATGTTCAATACCATTCCTAGAAAATCCCGATGTAAATATTGAAAATGTAAATAAATAGTTGTCATTGTTACTGTCAGACGAAATATTTACCGGTCCAAACATAAATACTGTGATAATTTGTGTTCAATTTAGTTTCAATTGCCAGCGGCAGCGCAATCAAGTATTTAAAATATTCTTGAATGTTTGATTCACAACTTCAACATTATAATATTAAAGAATTATCATAATTATTGAAGGAAAGGGCAGTATAGCAGTAAGATAATAATTATAATGACCCGTTAGTATAATTTGGACCGAGTATTGGGGTAACCACAGATAACACCACCTGTACCTTTCCAAACTACGGTGACGTAGTAAAACCCCGGTTACTGAAGGTCAAGTGAAAAATTGGGTAGTATCTTTTTTACGAAATTTTTGTAATTTTTTTCAATAACTAGAAATGGTTCAGAAAGAACCCAGCTCATCAGTCATAATCGAATTAACGGTTTTGAAAAAAACGGTACACCCCAATTGTATTTTTACCTACGTATATATGTTTTGTTCTCTTCTGCGGCAATCGTATGCGTTTCGAACGTTTTGGGTGACTAGATGTCGTTACGACCATTTTCTTTTCTTTTTTCTTGCTTGTTCATTTCATAGGATTAACCTAAATGTATTATTCCAATTTCAATCGTTTGCATGAAGTCCCACATGATCATTAAATCGTAGGCGATAAATGCTACAAATTTTAGAGTGAAAATTACATAACTAATGTTCTTCAATGGATCAGTACACAAAGCGTCGGCGCGACTCGTGCGGGTGCGTCGGTAGCGCCACTCCTGCGCACCCTTCGGTGGTGTGGCTTTTGCCGTCTCACTCCTGCATCACCTGGTGAAGACAAGGCTTCTCTTGTCGTCCGAGTCAAGCGAGCAACACATGACGCCTACTGCGGATTCGCGCTCGCAGTCACCACCACGTACTTAGTGCAAGAGGTCATCTACGCTTATCAGGTACGGGTTAAAATGATTCGACTTACCCTTATAGCACAATAGCATCCCAAGTCTCTATCGCACCTGTGTTTTAATTTCTATGCGTACATACCTGTACTGCGAGAGGCATAATAAGTGAAGTTACAGCCAATTAGGCTGGCGCATCAGCCAAGCATTAAACCGACCACAACCTGGCTTATTGCACATGGTGTATTGTATAAAAGGGTGATTATCTCAGCGAAAAAAAATTGCGGCGGAATTGATAACTATAGTGTGAAGCAATTGTTTTAAAAATTTTAATTTTTTTCTGAAAAGAAGACTCAAATTATTATCTTAAGCCAAATCGCAAAGTATTGTAAAAGTCATTTATGTTTAATAATTATTATTTTTGCGGTAAAATGATAATTTTGGTGCGGCGTCCAGTATTCGTTGTTCCTCATTAATGTCTTTCATAGAACCATATCATCAATGTTTTAAACTAAAATTGCATATATTTATAATCTTTATTAGTTTAAGTATCTTATAAGGATATATAAATAAAGATTAATACATAAATAGATACTCAAAATTGAGCACTAAAAGTTGTCCGGGTGAAATTGTCAATTTTGGTGGTAAATATTGAAAATGTGTTTATGGATGAACGAAACGCAACAAGACCAGCAAACGTGTGTTAACCTGTTCTTTTAGTTCCGCTCCGGCATGGAGCGATGACACACATGTCGTACCTTGCTGGATATGTACACTCAGCACGTAAGTATCTAATTTTGGTGGGGTACAAATACGTTTTGACACAATTTTTGTGGTATATGTTTCTAGTGACTTAGCAATAATTGATTGTGTGTGAATTGTGTGTAAGACGTGTTAAAAGTTTCCTTTTTAAAATATAAAGTTAAATTGGAAGTAAATAATACGGATATTTTTTAAATATTTTTTTAATCACTTTTTCTAATTTTGGTGGGTCAATTTTGGTGGTTTTGGTGGTAATTTCAAAGTCACCTTAATTGCATGATGCCACCAGAATTGTTAATTCTGTAATCTGTATATAATTACACATGTTTAATCGCATTTCCAACACTTTTGACTCGGTGAATTAAGAATTTATTTGTAGTCAAGTATAAACACAATACATCTAATATTACAAGCTGTCGGTGAGGGTAATCTTAGCTTAGATATGCTTAATTATGCTGGTGGCGGATTCTATAGCTCCTACCCTTTCCTATATTAATATTTTTTTCCTCTGGCACGTTTCCTACAGTTTGGAAATGCGCCCATGTGATTCCTCTCCCTAAAACCCCTAATCCGTCGTAGTTTTCGCAGTATCATCCTATGTCCATTCTTCCCGTCTTATCCAAAATCATTCAATCCTCTGTAAATCCACGTCCCTTATCACATCTAAATAGACTTAACTTGTTCGATTCTTTAGCACAACCACAGCTTTGGTTAAGATCACCGACGACATTCGTCTTAATATAGAATCCTTCTCAGTTTACTTAGTACTTTAAATATATCTCCAACTTCACTGTTCTGGTGTCGTGATTACCTCTTTGGGGGGCAACAGCGGGTTCGAGTTGATGACCGATTTTCCAGCTGGTGAGAACTGTCTGCTGGTGTCTCTCAAGGGGGCATACTCTCTCCATTACTCTTTTCTGTCTTTATGAACGGAATCACCAACCACAGTCACTCTCCTCCTCGTTTCATGCCTCTGTCCATGCGGCGGCCAGCATTGATGATTTTGGCTCCTTTGTTTCGCAAATCAATTTAGACCTGGAATCAATCCGTGCTTGGACTTGATTCTTTGGTTTGATGAAGAATGCCAAGAAGTCGCAGGCTATTGTCGTTGGAAGCCCCTTATTTCCAAGCATTCAGATCAAGTTAAGCCAGTTATTGTTTTTGATGGTACGCCTGTACTTTTCTCTTCTACTGTAAAAAAAATTGGCATTACCATAGATCAATCTTTGATCAATCATGGGCACCTCATATTTCTGATATCAGTAGGAAACTTTTCGCGTCCCTTCATTCATTGAGGTGTCTGCGGAATTTCCTTCATCTTCATACGAAGATCATGCTTGTCCGCTCTCTTTTGCTTTGGTCTCCGCAAGTTTGAACACAAGTGTCTCAATACCGCGCTCAACTTAAATGGCTTCCGATCCGTCAGCGCAGAGACTTACATGTTCTTTGCCTTTTGGTATAATGTCCCTTTCATTCCTTCTTCAGGACATTACCTTGCAGAGAAGTTCTTTTACATGGCGGATGGTAGTGGCCATCGCCTGCGGTCAAGTGCGAATCTAGCTCTATAAATCCCAATGGATATTTACGATGTATCTTTTGCTGTACGCGCCGTGAAATTATGAAATAAATTGTCTCCCGCCCTAAGGCAGACGTAGTCCGTAGCATCGTTCAAGGGGAAGTTCAAGAAATTGTGGCTGTCGAATGAATGATTATTAGATTAGGTTGCTGTTTTTGTTATAATTATGATTATATGTATTTATATAGATATTACGTAATATGTATTACATTGACTGTTTGCCTATATCTCTCTCATTTGGTTTTTGCATTTTAATTTGTACTATTGTAAAGTTATCGTATTGTACATGTTGCTTGGTTTGTCTGCCAACCTGTTTACCTGTGTTTAACACTCATTTACTCGAAGGTTAATTGGAAGAAATCCCTTAAAGGGATAAGTTCGGTTTTGTACATGCTTATTTTTTTTTAAATGTATGTAGTTTTTACGATGGCTAATCGCAAGAAAAATCAATCAAGAGAAGTTGTCCTCGAAAAGAAAAAAATATACTGTTGTTACAAACGAGTTAGTGATTGTATTTTCATAGATATTTTGGTATAATTAAAATGATTAATTAAACCTATCTTTCTTTTCATTTCCAGCAGGCAATTTCATTGACAAATGTTAATTTTTAGCACACGTAACTAATTTTGGTGTAGATGTACAATTTTGGTGGCAGGCAAATTACTAAAATCATAATATCTTTAAAACTATTATGTTTAACAAACGGCCATTACTACACAATATTGGTTATGACTTTATTCGTATTATTGATATATAATTTTGACTCTAACATCAAAAATAAAAAATACCACCAAAATAAGGTAAATTTCGAGCTTGTTGAAATTCACCCAAAAAGAGGATAATGTTTCTCGCGTGTGAAGAAGTCATTCACCGCAGTTTATGCGGGAAGTACTGTTCTTTGTTTGCAGGAGCGCAGCGACTTAGACAAACTGGCACGTGTGTTATTTTTACTCCTGTGCCACGTGACGTCAATTGCCAAGCAGGTCGTCTTCATGACACGCGCCTCTCGCGTGGCTGAGCTCGTGAAAGGTCTTGACGGTAAGCGCATGAGCCACCTTGTACTTTTACGTATAGATCTACCCTAAAACTATATTATTATATGTGTTTCAGATGCGGTGTATAACCCTGATGAACCCTCGCGGGCAAGTCTGCTGGCGCAAAGAGCGCATGGCGCGTCGAGATTGGGAACAGTGTACGCGGGCACAGCTGCGCTGACATGTGCACTGTGGACGATATTCCCATTCCTGGTCCGTTTGGGCGGCGCTCAAGTTACATTCGCCCTCTGGATTCCCTTCGCCTATTACTCGTGGCCTGAGTTCCTTATAGTGCTCATGTACACTCACTACGTCACTTCGTTGGTAGGAATCGCCAATACCACCATGGACGCCTTCATTGCTACTGTTCTTGGCCAGTGCAAGACGCAGCTCACCATACTCAAGTGGGTGTTAAAACCATTTTACGGTCCATAGTCTACATTGACGACTAGACACAAGTTAAGATAAGCTACATTTCAGGATGGATTTCGAGTCGTTGGCAGAGCGAGCGCATGAACGGGCAAAAGAGACTGGAGAGCGACTAGGTGCCGCAGCGACAACGCTTCTTGTGCGCTGTATCAAGCACCACCACAGGATCTGCCAGTAAACATGCGTTCTTCTCGCCTTGAGATACAAATCAATGAATAGCATCGCGTTTGTGGGAATTTTAAAGACCCCTCATTATTCCACAGCATAAAGAAAAGAAAATTTATAGTAAAATTAAGTTTTCTGAGAATTTAAGCTAAGTTAGGAAAAGAAAAGTGAAATATGATAAACAATAGTCGGTTCCTTCTAAAGAGCGATGTCTCCCTGAAAACATTTAGGTTTGTGTTCAGGGAACAGTGGAGGTGATAGGGATACATCACAAGAAAAAAATAGAACGGTACAAATACAGTGTTGTTTTTAGCCGACTCCAAAAAAGGGGGAGGTTCTATGTTCGACTGTATGTATTTTTATTTATGTATGTCCACCGTCCACTCCGCCAATTATGGACCGATTTAAAAAAATCTTTTTTATTTGAAATAATATACTCCTGAGGTGTTCCAATTATAACCGAGTTGGGATCTGAAGATGGAATCCCAGGGAAATCGAGGGCAATCCTCAAATTTTATAGGCACTTATAATGTTTTTCATATATTTTCTAAAGCTATTTAAGTATTTGCATATGGTAGTCATCATCTTCCTATACTGAGCTGATGATGGAAGGTATAACTCCTTAACGGTTAGGAGTTCGGGGACAATTCAAACGAGATGCATGCTAACAAGACCTCCCTGATCATCCCGCCATAAGCATTTTATTTGAATTACTAAAAAGCAAACAAAAAATTATCAAAAAAAGAACCGACTTCAAAAAAACTGAAAAGCCAAAAATAACCCGTTCATGTACAGATTACATTTGAATCACTTTTTTAAGTCGGTGCCAAACGTCACGTAAACTATGATATATAAATCATCATTCGCTTGCCCTTATCCCATTTATTTGGGGTCGGCGCAGCATGTTTTCTTCCTCCATTCTTCCCTATTACTCGTCATCTCGTCGTTTACTTCCTTCTTATTCATATCAACTTTCACACAATCCATCCATCTTTTCTTTGGCCTTCCTCTTCTTCTATATCCGTCCACTGCTTAACGCTTTTCTGGTTACGTGGCTTTCCTCTCTTCGCATCACGTGCCCATACCATGATAGCCGGTTAGCTTGCAGCTTCTCCCTAATTGGTGCTACTTTCAGACTTCCTCTTACATATTCATTTCTTATTCTGTCCATTCTTGTCACCCCACACATCCATCGTAACATTCTCATCTCTGCCACATGTAATCTCATTTCATCCGTCCCTTTTACTACCCAACACTCTGATCCATACATGACGACAGGCCCCTATTTCACCAAGTTGACAATTGTCAGCGACATATGTCGGCTGACAATTCGACATATGTCGCTGACAATTGTCAAGCGACAGGGTGATAAATGACAATTTTGAAAATTATTTTGTATAGAAGTGCTTATAAACATGACAAGCATTTTGTTACAATTGTCCTTATGACAATTGTGTTGTGAAACATGAATCATTTTTCCAACTCGACATATTTGTAGATATGTCGGTAATTTTTGACATGGGATCGAGGCTGTGTCAGGCTAGCGTTACAATTGTAGTGTTTTCGTTGTTAATTTTACGAAACGGCTCTCTGCGGAAGCAGTTGTAGTATAGTGATAGTGATAGCGGTTTAGACGAGTTTTTACACAGAAGATCGGGGTAGTGATTTTCCGGATTTTTTGACTCCGTAATTTTTTTAGTGATATTTATTGTTATATTTTAACATCTAAAAGATTACATGATTATGGATGGAATGAATTATTCTTTAGTGTGAAAACAGTGGTAAATAATTGACTAGTTAGTTAATACATTTAAAGTCGAAATTAAAAAAAACTTTTTGTCTAGTTACCATTTGTGATAGTTGTGAAGAATTTGTGAAATGATGTAGTTGTGAAATGTATTATATTTGTCGAAAGACCATTTTGTTAAATGTTTTTTTGTTTAAAGATAGTAAGCCGCCGCCACCATATCATACTTATTCATAAGTTGTCGACGGGACGTAAATAATAATAATACCCATCGATTCGCCTAGACAAAATGACGCAATGGTTTTTTGTGGGCCCAACATAGAGTTGTTTTATGCCAGTGCAAGATGGCCGGGCTCCGTTCACGATGCAAGAATGTTGCGTTATTCCACTTTGGCTCAGCAGTGGGACAATGGTTGGAGAACATTCCCTAATGCAGTTATTTTAGGAGATATTCATGCTGTACAAATACCAATAACGGCAGTATGCGTTTTTTGCGAGCTTTTAAAAGTACAAGAAAATTTGTTGAAAATGCTCATGGAATATTAAAAGAAAAATTCCCCTGTCTTAATCATCTCCGTTGAAACCGTTGACAGTATGCAAAACGTGTGTCACCTTACACAAATTAGAAAAAAACCGGCCAAGATCATGTCAAAAATAAATCACCCCTACTTTAGGTGGACGGGAGGAGGTACCCCAAATTTTTTTTTACCATTTTGTCGGCGTGATACCTACATACACATATACACACATGCCAAATTTCAGCTTTCTAGTAGTTCTAGTACTAAAAATCACGGACATGACGAAACTATAAGGGTTCCTAGTTGGCTACGGAACCCTAAAATGTTGCAACGATTAGTAACATGCCTTCCGTATATGACGTACCTACTTATCATACAAATGAGAGTAAATTTTACTGGGCTGTTTTTTTTACTTTTAATTTCATCGAAGACTTTAAAAATTCACCATCCACCATACAGCCAATTGCCCCATAGTCGCGTATATAAACACTTCTCTGCGTGTCGTTTTTGCATTAAAACCTGTAACTGTTAATTGTACTTTAATGATAACAAAAACTTGGGATAAACGACAAACAATTTGAATAGTAATTTTAATATTCGGTTAAATTATATATTAGAGATATATGTCTCACGAAAGTATTAAATTGAATAATACTGTAGAATTTAATGAGTGAATTGAGAGAGTGAAACCAAACGCAAGTAACATAAAAAAAACCGTACAAATTGTGTCCATCCGATCCGGATACAATAAAACTTGTTTTGAATTACTTTTAATTGAATTGAATGCGTGTCAATAATAATTAATTACGCCCAACACTGCTGCATAGTAAATATATATTTGACATAGATCTCGTTTGAACTTAACTCTGGGAAGACTTCATGATCGTCTTAAACCCAGAAATAAACTATTAAGGGAGTAAAAAAAGGTGCCACATTTGTACATAAAATAAAATACCTATTATATTAATTTCTATAATTTCTCAATTATGAAATGAACGTTTTGTATGGACATAATTATGATATGGAACAGTTTTTATTTCGGAAATCTTCCCTTCTTGAAAAGAGAGTTGGCAGTTTGTTATGGGGATGGGGAAACAACTAGATATTTGTCTTTAGCACACGGCGTATTTGAAACACACCGACGACGACGCGCGTTTTGCATTCCATGGAGCAGTTTGTTTGTGACGTTTGTGACAACCGCAATCAAACTGCTTAGTGGATTGTAAAACCATGTAAAACGCGCGTCGTCGACGCGTTTCAAATAGTACGCCGTGTGCTTTAGGCCGGATTTACTTATGCAAAAACAATAATCATAGCAACTTGACAATTTCTACCTTAGATATTTTTGTCGTGACAAGTCTGTTTCGACATTTGTCACACCTATCAGCGTGGTGAAACAGACAGCTTGACAATTGTCAAATTTTCTTGACAATTGTCGCACCTGTCAGCGTGGTGAAATAGGGCCCAGGTCTTACAATGCTTTTGTATATTTTGCCCTTAAGCCGAAGCGGCATCCGGGGGTCGCATATGGTGCCAGAGACCTGCCGCCATTTCATCCATCCTGAGCTAATTCGGTTTTTGACATCCCGTTCAATGCCGCCGTTACTCTGTATAATTGAACCGAGGTATCTGAAATTATATAAATATCGAACAAAAATACTCGTAAATACCAAATTGTAATCACTAAAGGCTTTATGCGCGACATCTTTTTTTTAAGTAATAATTTAGTGGTTTGGCACCGACTTCAAAAAGTAATTGAAATGTAATCGGTACATGAACGGGATATTTTTTGTTTTTTTGAAGTCGGTGTTTTTAGGGTTCCGTACCCAAAAGGTAAAAATGAGACCCTATTACTGAGACTTCGCTGTCCGTCCGTCTGTCACCAGGCTGTATCTCAAGAACGGTGATAGCTAGACAGTTGAAATTTTCACAGATGATGTATTTCTATAGCCGCTAATAACAACAAATACTAAAAATTTCATAAAATAAATATTTAAGGGGGCTCCCATACAACAAACTTACAGATAACGGTACGGAACCCTTCGTGCGCGAGTCCTACTCGCACTTGGCCGGTAATTTTTTGCTTTTTTTTATGACTGTAACGCATTGTATTTTTACAGCACATCACGCGAACTGCAATCTGTGTTTGGCAGCGCCGTGCTGTTGCAGTTTGGGATCGGCGGTTGGATCCTGTGCATGGCGGCTTACAAGCTAGTCGGCGTAAGTACCTACCTTGTCTTAATCCCTGTCCCGGTCTCTACCCTATTTCAGATCTGGGACGGGAACTTTAAGTGGCGCCCCATCTTTCCCTGTTAGGCACTTGGTGAATTTTGTTTTGTTTTCAAATATTTACATTTGGCGCCCCATTAACATTATAGATTACCTCCTCCCCTGTATCCAACCCTGCGCATACTTACCTACTGCTTATGTTTTGTTTTTAGATATTGAAAGTGTTGAAAAGAATTTATTCTTTCCACAGTTAAGCGTGGCCTCTCTGGAATTTGTGTCGATGCTGATGTTCCTTATGTGCATTCTCACTGAACTTTTCCTCTACTGCTACTACGGCAACGAGGTTGCTGTTGAGGTGAGTTACATAAACCTATTATTGAACATTAAACTTACTTGTCAATTACTCACTTTTACCTGAGTAATTGATAAGTAGGGGAGGTAGGGGAGCATTGGGCACTTTTTTACTTAAGTCTTAATAAAAATGCAATTTTTTAACAAAATCAACTTTTTACTCCTCATATTAGTAGCACATATATTTGGCTTCAATTATTACGAAGAACACTTATACAATAATAATCGGTCTCCAAATTGCAAGAGATTTTCTGAACACTGTCAAAAGTGCCCAAACCTCCCAATGGTCGGGTGGTTTGGGCACCTCAATGGAAGGTTTGGGTACTGTATTAAATACGCCTCTTAATGGTAAATTACTTGAATATTAAATAATATAATCATAAAAACTTTCAATAAAATCAACAAACGATCAACTGTTTTAAACTATAAATACTCAAAAAAAATAAAAATAAAGATATAGTACTCAATACTCAGTATTCTTACTTCATTAAGTAATCAATTTTATCTAAGATTTGCAGGCGATTAAATTTTTGCTCCCTTTTTAGGGTTCCGTAGTCAACTAGGAAACCTTATAGTTTCGCAATGTCTGTCTGTCCGTCCGCGGCTTAGCTACGTTTTATTCCAGTACTAGTGTATGGGGTGTCGTTGAATAGGTCTTTTAAAAATAATACGGGGTATCCAAACATTATTTTTTTATAAAAATCGCTCCGGAAATCCAAAAAATAGCGTCCCCCGCCTCTAACTTTTCAACCGCGGGCGAAACAATTATGGAAAAATTCATAAAGATTAGGCCTTATAAGTACTTTCAATGAAAACTATATTGGATAAAATCGATGGAGCCGTTTTTGAGTTATGGACCGAAAACCGCAGTTTTAAGCGCGTCTATTGTGCCCTACGGAACCCTACCCTGAGCGTGGCTCGCAAAGTCGACATACTCTTGGCCGGTTTTAATTTCTTCTATGGCACTCTTTTCTCTCTTTAGGGATTTCGCGTCGCTTATTTTTCTTTTTAAATTCAAATAGCATTTTTAGAAAAAAATATATAATAATTAGTAACACAAATAGTAGTGACACATCAAAAGTATTTAGTATTCAAATTCAATATTTACACGCAATTTAAACACGTCAAAATAATTTTCTCGTAACAGAACCTACTTTTTACACCGATTGCCGAAACAAACAATAGTGGCGGGAGCATTGGGCATGCCCAAACCTCCCTTTAGAATTAGTGCTCAATGCTCCCCACCCCCTCATTTCACAAATAAATTCAAATAAGTTTTTTGTAGCCTAATGTTTTACCTTAATTTATACGTTAATATTAGCTTTCCTAAATACATAACTAGATGACAATACAGAAATTTACGACTTTACACAGATCACGTTGCTATTTCCTTCGAAATTACATCAAAATATTCACTTTCGCACGCACGAAACGGTCGACGGCATGTGAGACCGACAACTATTCAAAATAGCAGATAACATTAGCCTGAGCGGTGTTCCCAGTTAGTAAGCTAAACTACCACAGTATACAAAATTAAGTAGCTTCCATACGACCCGACTTACAAGGTGGTGCCCGAACCTCCCGACTGCCCAATGCTCCCCTATCTCCCCTAAGTTTAATGAAGGCACCAACCAACCACGAGAGTTAAGTTAAATGTAAGCAAAGTTTTACATTTGTTTATGGGGGTAAGAAAATTACACCCCTTAAAATTTACGCGGTATATTATGTCGAAAACATAAAGATAGTTTTTAGTATCTATAGGTATAAGATACTTCATACTTAATACACTCTCAAGCCTCATTTTTTTTCCATTAAAATTGGTGACCATGCGACGCCTTGAGAGTCATGAGAAATACCTATACAGTAAAACTAATAAACAGAGGTAAACAATAGGCGGTCTTATCGCTAAATAGCGATCTCAGATGTATGTATCAACAAACGCTTGAATTGAGTAGGTGCAAACAACTTTAAGCCACAAAGAAGTGTTACCTACTTAATTACTTAAAATATACCTACTTCTGAGAAATGGGAAGTTGTGAAAGTACTAAGTTAGCTTTTAAAAACCAAAAAAAAACTGTCCGGGATGCTTCTTTTAATGGTTGTGTTTGTGTCGAACCCATAGGTTAGGTTTGTTTTATAAAAGATCACAAGTTCTTTGTGTCTGAAGAGTTTAGAGTCTCAGAGATAAACTTAGTTGGCGATATCAAACAGGTTCAAAAACACAATTCGCTCATTAATAAGTAAACCCTGATTGAAATGTTATTGGAAGGTCTAAGTAACGTCTATTCCAGAGTACACAAGTGAGCGACGCAGTGTACAGCATGCAGTGGGTTGGTCCGGACGGCGTCGGGCGGGACGTCCAGCTCGCGCTGCCGTTGGTGCTCTGTTGCTGCGCCGGCGCTGCCCGCCGCCCTCTTCGCCCCGCGGCGTTTTTCATCCCCCTCTCCCTGGAGACCTTCATCACGGTAAACTTAACCTTTCAATTTAAAATACTCTTTGATCTTAGTAACGTCCGATCCAGGGTGCGTAAGTGAGCGACGAAGTAAGTGTTCGGTATGCAGTGGGTCGGCCCAGACGAAGTCGGGAGGGGCGTCTAGCGGGCTACCATTGCTGTGTTGCTGCGCTGCGCCGTCCGCCGCCCTCTTCGCCCCACGGCGTTGTACATCCCCCTCTCTGGAGACTTTCATCACGGTAAAGTTGGCCTTTCAATTAAAATACTCCTAGATCTTAGGTATAACGTCCGATCCAGAGTGCATAAGTGTGCGACGCAATGTACAGTATGCAGTGGGTCGGTCCAGACGAAGTCAGGAGGGACGTCTATCGCTACCATTGGTACTGTGTTGCTGCGCCGACGCCGTCCGTTGCCCACCTTGCCTCGCAGCGTTGTTCATTCCCCTCTTTCTGAAGACCTCCGTTACGGTAAGCCTAACCTTACATTTTTCTTTCTATGTATCCAGATCTCGGGCGCTTAGCGTTTTCAAAATACCATACAGGCTTATTGAGATTGAAGAATACCTAGAATCTTTATTCGTTCCTCTATTTGTTAGTAGCAGAGAGATCCTCAAGAATGCTACTCCTCTGTTATGTACTTATGCGAATACTTGTGTAATATAATTTAATTTCAATTTCGGCAGATTCTCAGATCATCCTATGCGATCTACGCGATGCTACGTCAGACACAAGTCTAAGCCAGCCACGTTCACGAAAACCACCATTTTTATCTGTAAGGCTTAGTTAAATTAGTTATTACTCGAATTAAACGTGAAGTTTCATTAAAACTATCTATGTATATCTGTTTAATATTTCCTTAATTATTTTTGCCATTAAAAACAAAACAAATACGAAACAACGAACCCTGTTTCTTGTAAAGAAATTTTAAAATCGGGCTGGAGTGGGTAATTTACCTGTAGCGGGAGGTTACCGAAGCGCAATAAAGGAAATTTTATGAAGACCGGCTTTGTAATCAAACGCTTTGAGCGCGACATCTCGACATCCGCTTAATTAAGCGACATCGGAGCTCCCTCGAGTCATGGGTGGTTCCATTGTGGCTTTGAGCAGTATCCCTGTTTCCCCATATGTGCGATAGAGATGTGTGCCTGAATGCGGTTGTATCCCGACATTATTCTACTGACTACACAACGATCTAATTGGTCATGGTCATTACAGATGTCACTGTAATGCTTTCTGGCATACGGTAAAAATATGCGAGTTGAATGTAGATGTATCGTGAGCCGAGTGGCCGTCATGCCCATTAATTGATAATTAGTCATTTTAGATAGGTATGCCATTGCAATAGTGTTTTTACTTACAATTGTACTGAGAATTCGTCGTTTGTTTTGGTACCTACTATTTCCATTATGCGGCTTTCTTAATTAGTCACTGAAGAGAGGGCTGCAACAATATGTGAGACATTTATTGAGATAAATCTATCTTACTCTTTCGTATTGCTACATACCCCTCGTCAGTTGACTAATTTAGGAAAGTGTAATAGCTGCATTAATGGGAAACTAAATTCGTACGATACATCTTGTGGTGCATTAGATTATAATTTGCGTGATATTTATGAGTTGTCATTATGCGTTATATCGAAGTGTATGTCTCACACCTCACCCCAGATCACGAGTCCGAGCTTGCTCTGAGTTTATAGTGAATTCTATGACCGTACCCGTGGTTCCAGTGTGGGAATAAGTAATTAGGCAGCCTGCAATTACAAGTTCCATAGCGGGTCGCGGTAGGTATATAATAAACCTCAGGCACTAGAGCGTGTCGGACAAAGACCTACAATGTTTAACTTGTTTCCCGAGATGTTTTCAGGACGTTATCTCCAGCAGCAGACGTCATCAGTCACTGCCACGAGGACAGGAGGGTGACAGGGTGACAAGGAGCTACAGCGGTCACCTCTCAGCTTGTTTTAAAAGTTTAACACGATTTTGCGAGATTTATTAAGGAAGATGCGAACTGGTGTTTTATCGCTGCAAACCTCTGAATCGACGAATTCGTCGACCTCTTGGAGGTTTATGTAACTCTATTGAAATGCGATCCTATTCGATCCTAGTTTCAACTAAACAAGTCAACGGTGACTTATAAATAAGTAAGTGCTTAGCATAGCTGCACGAAGTGTGAAAGTCCAAAATGCAATTAAATATAATTGTGTAGGTAATTCTTCGGAACAACATAAGATGACATAACAATACAATAAAAAAGAGTTGTAGGTAAATTACCTCCTAGCTTTCTACACTTTATTTTTCTTTGTTTATCAAAATCTGCAAAGAACAAACGCACCTCTTTTTATAAAAACATGCAAAGTAAGTGCGAGAAATATTTCTATGAAAAGTGAAAGGAAATCATTCAATATAAGTGAGATTTTTTTTATTAGAATAGGTAGAAAGCTTCGCACTGCAGAGCCGCCTCTCGCTAGCCGGTGCATGTGGTGGCGGATGGCTTCACCGGCCGGTGTTTATAAGAGTTTTACGGCAACATATTATGTAGGTGTCTTGGAACAGTTCTATGAAAATTAAAGGAAAATACTTACAAGACTTACATTTTTTTTACTAAAAAAAAAGAGTTATCGCGTTGCAGTGCCACCTCTTGCTAGACGATGAAAAGGGAGGCTTTACCGGCCGGTGTGTACCTAATGCAATACTTAGTCTAAAGGCAACATGGAGGTCAAAGAGACGCGGTGGTGTTTTTCTGACTTTTGCATTTTGTTAGGAGGTCTTATTTATTAAAATGCTGATTGTTTTAGACATTTTTCGCTATGATTAAACATATTTTATGTTAAGACATAATATTGTTGATGTTACTAACTAGAACAGGGCTATTGGGATTTATTGGTATATCTTTGAATCCTAGTTTGAATTTTTCATTGATAATTTTTGTTTCAAAAACTACTCTAAATTGACAAAATTCATGCGGAAAATTAGGTTTTCCAACAAATTTTTCGACTGCAAGCAATGAAAGCATGAAATAGCTATGTTACTACCTAGAAATCGGGGAAAAGTATTATTCATTTCAAAAACTTGGTCGAAATCATCAATATAATTGTCATAATATAATGAAAAAAAAAAAAATTTTAAAGGAATTCTCTTAATTCGTGCAAGACTGACTTCAGCGCTGCTGCACGTTATGTTAGGCTTTTGTGTGTGAATTTTGAATCTTGACATACCTACCCATTTATTTAGTGAACTTTGTATTTTGTTTATGAACAAAAGTAATTAAACTACATAATACCTACCCTATACCTACACAGAATTGACAACATTTCATATTTTTAAGACTATCATTTTATTACTTTTCTGAATTCTGCTTAAAAAGATGAAGTAATCTCTCTTTTTATTTATTTTCTGAGATGATTATTTATTTTATTATTAATTTATAAAAACATACTCATTTTAAAATGTGGCAACACCAAAACCAGAACTTAATGGAACGGTTACTTTAGTCGGTTTTCTTATTAAAAAAAAACTTTTTTTTTTTTTTTTAAATGGCAACCGGTCACTGTTAAGCGACCATTACTGCCAATGTCTCGTTGCCAATCGCACTCGGCGACTAGATAGAGGATTGATACCACGTTGTACGGTGAGTTGATAAAATCGTGCTTTTTGTAAAGTGATAGCGATTTACAAAAAACCACACGGACTATCGGGCCTTGACCCAGGAAGGGCTATGTACGCTTCAAGTTGAATTCTTCATTAGCTATTCACACATTCGTTTGATCACTGCACAATACGCTATCAATACTACACATTGAACGACAAAAATGAATAAATAACGAACAACAAAACCTAAACGCATGCGGCCATCTTAAGTCACGGACCGGAAGTCAAAAAAAAAAACTTAATAAAACTCGGTATGCATCTGTCAACGTCAAATAAAAAAAAAAATATATTTTTTCGCTCTTTGGTTTAGACAACAACCCTATTCAGCCCGTATTGTCTTAGATTGCAGTTATTTCATGTATTTTCTAATATTTCTTTAAATACAGAAGAATAAATTCAAAGATTTTATTTTTAAGGTACACGACATAAAGCCCTGTCGATCTGTATATTAATTTCCACCTGTTATAAATATGAAATGTTGTCAATTCCTACTCAAAAATTGTGAGAAAAATTTCTGTGAAAACCCAACGCTATTTAATTATTAGAAAAAGTGAGTTAAGTGCGTTGCAGTGCCCTTGCTAGCCGATGCAAGGGAAGACTTTACCGGTCGGTGAGTTTCCCGACGACATGCAGGTCACAGAGACGCGATGTTGTTTTACTGGCTTTTATATGACCAACGTTAGTGCCGCTATTCACTTTATGAGCCAACTCTGTTCTTTTAAGTGTTTTTTTAGTAAAGTAGTCAAAATTTTGATAGTTATATTCTGAAGTTTGTGTGGCGACATATTAATATTTATAATAAATATATTATGTTTATAGTTTTTATTATAAAATTACTATCGCACCTTCGCGGCGACGCGCGCGCAGTAGTCCGAGCACTTTATCTATCGGGACGCTTCGTGAAACTTCGGCGAACGCTGTCAGTGATCGCGAGCGCTCGGAAATTCCTGCCAGTCGGCATTTAACCATTCTCGAGGCTGGACGCTGCGCTCGCGCCGCCCGAGCTAACGGTACATTGTTACGCGAACACTTTTCGGTTTGCTATTGCGCGCCGCTGTATATTTTAGCTTTCGTTTAAATGTTTTATGTGCTTTCCTATATTCTATGCTTTCTCTGACTTTCTTAAAAACTTCTGTGTTGTGATTCTAACTATCATTTCTTCTTACTGTGCTGTGGCTCTTGTGTATTGCTGTCAAACTCTATCGTGTCCTATTGACAATATATTTATAATTAATATGGAGCTAGCCTGTTTCATTTAACTCGCTAGGCTAGTTACCCATATAGTGGTGACCCCTGTTGAAACGAACATTTGTGTAACGGACATTTTTAAAATTGATGGTCTGACGGCCATTTTTAAATTTTATCTTTCAACGGACATTTTAACATTTTAAATTTTAACGAACATTACAATTTTAAGTGTTTTACAAACAATTTCTTTTGAGATTACTAGTTTTTATCGGATATTTATTGAGTTTTAACTTTAAACGAACAGTGGATTGTGCAATACTTAATAATATAGCTTAACGGACGTTTTTTTTAAATTTCTATAATGGACGGAGGAGGAGATCCTATCACTCCGGGCGTTCCGTTTGCTACTCCTGGTGGCAGTAATATGTCAGTGAGTCATGTTAGCGTGAAAGTGCCTCCATTCTGGCCGGATAAGCCGACTTTATGGTTCGCCCAGTTAGATGGCCAATTTAATTTGTCAAAAATAACAAGTGACACTACAAAATTTTATCACGCCATATCAGTGCTGGATTATAAGTATGCTGCTGAGGTAGAGGATATTATAACCCAGCCGCCTGACACAGATAAGTACGAGACGCTTAAGAAAGAGCTAATAGCTCGTTTGTCAAGCTCTAAGCAGGAGCGTTTGAAGCAGTTGACGATGAAAGAGGAGCTCGGGGATAGAAAGCCGAGCCAGTTTTTAAGGCATATCCGCAGTTTAGCCGGAGCAGATTACCCAGATGAATTTATTCGTCATTTGTGGTCTAGCCGGCTGCCTACAATGCTGCAGAGTATAGTGGCGTTTCAGGACAATTTACCTCTTGAGACCGTTGCACAGATGGCTGATAAAGTTCATGAGGTTACACCGCCCAGTCCTGCTTACCACGTAGCTGCGGCATCTTCACCAGCGGGTGTTCCTACTTCGGTGCTTGACCAATTGCACCGCAAAATCGACGCGTTGACGCAGAGGCTTGACGCGATGTCCACCTCCCGGGGCCGCCAGGATAAGCCCCGGTCGAGGTCCCGCGGCAAGCAGCGTAACCGGTCCAGGAGTCATTCGCGCGCTGGCAAGCCCAGCGGTGACGGCCAGCGCCTGTGCTGGTACCACTTCAAGTTTGCGGACAAGGCAGATAAGTGCATTTCCCCTTGTGCGTATTCAAAAAACTAGATAGTCGGTCGCTCGCGGCGACCAGTGAAAGTGCATCAGTGTCCAACCGTTTATTTGTTACGGACGTTAAGTCCAAGGTTCAATATCTTGTGGACACTGGGTCGGACTTATGTGTTTACCCGGTCAGTTTTTTGCGTGCGCAACGACGTCATAAAACCTCTTATGAACTTTATGCCGCAAATAATACTGTCATTAGTACCTATGGTTGGCTTATCCTATCGCTGGATTTTAATTTACGGCGTGTTTAATTGGCGCTTTGTTGTAGCTGATGTTAGCAAGCCTATAATTGGTGTTGACTTTTTGTCATTTTTTAATTTGCTTGTTGATGTTCGTAATGCTTCGTTAGTCGACAATGTAACATCGCTTTCATCAGCCGCTTTTGTTGCTTCAGCTAGTGCTTCTCCGCAAATTAAAGTTATTTCGGATGATTTGCCATACAAAAGTTTATTGGAGGAGTACCCTGATATTATAAGACCGGTCGGTAATCCTTTGGAGCGTAAATGTAAACACCAGACGCAGCACTTTATTAAGACTACACCCGGCCCACCAGTGTTTTCAAGGCCACGACGTTTGGCACCGGATCGCCTTAAAATAGCAAAGCGGGAATTTGAAGATATGGTGCGCACGGGTATCGCTCGACGATCCGAGAGTCCTTGGTCGTCTCCGTTGCACTTGGTACCTAAAAAGGACAATAGCTGGCGTCCTTGTGGCGATTATCGCGCTCTTAACGCCCGCACCATCCCTGATAGGTACCCAGTGCGGCATATTGCCGATTTCTCGCATAACATTTTTAATTGCAAGGTATTTAGCAAGCTTGATTTAGTTCGCGCATATAATCAGATTCCCGTTGCTCCAGAAGACGTGCCGAAAACAGCGATCACGACGCCATTTGGAATGTTTGAGCACCCTTTCATGAGTTTTGGATTGCGTAATGCTGCTCAAACATTTCAACGCTTTATGGATGAAGTCCTTAGGGGTCTTGATTTCTGTTTTCCCTTCATCGATGACGTTTTGATAGCCTCAGGCAGCGACACAGAGCACAAAGCGCATTTACGTGCTGTCTTCCAGCGTTTTAATGATTATGGCATATTGCTTAACGCGAGTAAATGCGTATTTGCTGTACCTCAAATTGAATTTTTAGGTTACTTGATCTCCTCGGAAGGTACAAAGCCTATAAATGATAGGGTAAAGGCTATTCAAGATTTTTCAAAGCCCAAAACTATTAAAGAGCTGAGGCGTTTCTTGGGTGCGCTAAATTTTTATAGGCGGTTCATTACTGGTGCTCAAGGGCGTCGCCAGCCGAAGGTCCAGGGGGGGGCAGAGCAAGCTGATATATATGCAGGGTGGGGTGATAAAAAGAATTCTGGTACAGTCATGCTAGAGGATAGGAAGCTTCACCAAGGACGTAAATATAGAATAATATAGGTATATAGGAGTCCTAAACCGCGAGCGTAGCGAGCGCGAAATTTTTTGAGGTATATGGTTCATCAAGGTGATGAAAACGCGAGCGTAGCGAGCGCGAAATTTTTGAGAGGAAGGGTCAAAATAAAACCACTTGAAAGCGCGAGCACCGCAAGCACAAAATTTTTTGAGAGGAAGGTTTACAATAAAACCACACGAAATTTTTCGTAACCATAACATAAATTGAAAGAGAATCATTCAATAAATGTTGATGCAAATGCGGAATATCACGAGTCACGGGACCGAGAGATCTTGCCACGCACGAGCCGAAGATCCACTCGACGCGACGAGTAAAGACTCGAGGCTGCCCAAAAGACAGACGTTAAAATCACAAAAAGCTTCATCAACTGAGCAAGCGGATTCCGGCTGTTCTCGCCTTCCGGTCTCATTGTGAATAGGTTCGATCGATAAGTATACGGATTATTTTTGTCGATTCAGTTTTGTTTCGCTTTTAAATGCCGTCAATATTGGGGCTGGAAACGTAAAATATACCAATTTTAATAATTTCGAGAAGAAGCTGAGAGCCACTTGACTAGT
The DNA here is from genome assembly GCA_947623375.1 of Apotomis capreana. NCBI lineage: Eukaryota > Metazoa > Arthropoda > Insecta > Lepidoptera > Tortricidae > Apotomis > Apotomis capreana. The sequence continues at coordinate 9,507,991 of OX392501.1, read as the reverse complement.
TCTATTTTTTTTGTACTATGGTATATGGACCAATTCTTCTTCTTCGGTACACTCTACAGTCTCTACAAAGTGTCACGTGAGACACGTCACCGCTCGTTTCGTAGAGTCACTTTCCATGAGCTTTACTCACGGTAGCCGATATACTGGCGACCTCATCAACGATACCCCTCTAGCCCCTGACCTGGACTTCTACTCTCCTATATTACAGCCATTTCGTGGAGGAGTTGGAATGGATTGGAATTATTACTTACTGATCCATCAGACAAGTCATGTGACTGGACATACTTTTGGATCTCTAGGGGGGGCAGCTGCCCCCCCCCTGCCCCCCCTTGGCGACGCCCATGCTGGTGCTGCTAAAATACAGGCTCCTCTCCATGCACTACTAAGTGGTCCAAAGGTGAAGAGTACCAGCCCGGTAGTCTGGACTCCAGCTTTAGAAGAAGCTTTCAATGCTTGCAAGGTAAGTATTGCAAATGCCGCTCTTCTAGCTCATCCGGACTCTTCCGCCCCTTTAGCAATAGTGACAGACGCTTCAGATTTCGCAATCGGTTCGGCAATTCAGCAGGAGATTAATGGTCATTGGCAACCTCTTGGTTTTTTCTCGCGCAAGTTAACTCCTGCTCAGACAAAGTACAGCGCCTATGATCGCGAACTCTTGGCTATGTATGAGTCAGTGAAGTATTTTAGACATATGATCGAGTTAAGACCTTTTTTTATACTCACTGACCATAAACCAATCGTATCAGCCTTTAAAAAACCCCTCGACTCATGCTCCCCACGGCAGTTTAGATATTTAGATTTTATATCCCAATTTTCAACCGATATTCGGTATATAGCCGGCGAGGAGAATGTAGTCGCAGATTCGTTATCAAGGACTGACGCTATCACTGACGGACTTGACTTACATGCGTTAGCATCGTCACAGGCCACGGACACAGAACTACGGAATTTGATCAAAACCGGTTCATCCCTGTTGTTACAGAAGGTCGACTTTGGAGCAGTTAAATTATTCTGCGATGTGTCCGGGCCGACAAAACGTCCCTTTATAACTTCCGAGTTCCGGAAGTCCATTTTTAATTCCCTCCATGGACTTAGTCATCCTAGCGCTAGGAATACTATTCGGTTGGTGACTGAGCGTTACGTTTGGCCAGGGATTAAAAAAGATTGTAGGGAGTGGGCGCGTACGTGTATCCCGTGTCAAAGATCTAAAGTTTCACGCCACGTACACGCACCAGTTAACGATTTTAAGCCACCTACAGGTAGATTCACTCATGTCCACATAGACCTGATTGGACCCATGCCTGTGTCCAACGGGTATAGGTATTGTCTCACGGCTGTAGATAGGTTTACGCGTTGGCCGGAGGCAGTACCTTTACAAGATATTACTGCAGAAAGTGTGGCAAAAGCTTTTATATCTGTTTGGCTTGCACGTTTTGGTTGCCCTCAAAATGTAACCACTGATCGTGGAAGACAATTTGATTCAAATCTGTTTCGTCAAATTGCAGCGATTACGGGGGCACGCCACTTACAAACAACTGCGTATCATCCGGCGGCAAATGGACTGGTGGAAAGGTTTCACCGCCAGCTCAAAGCTGCCATAATGTGCCACGCAGACGAATGCTGGACTGAAACCCTTCCACTAGTACTTTTAGGTATACGTAGTGCATGGAAGGAGGGCTTGTCTGCTTCGACCGCCGAGTTAGTTTACGGCGAGCCGTTAAGACTGCCCAGCGACTTGTTACAGCCGTCAGCTGACCACTTAGTCGATTATACCAATTTTTTGTCACGCTTACGTCAGCACATGCAGAAACTGCAACCAGCAGCTGTTACGCGTCACGGTTCCGCTAAAGTTTTTATTTATAAGGATTTAGCGACCACTTCACATGTTTTTGTACGGCAAGATTTTGTCCGTAGATCGCTTCAGCCGCCTTATGCAGGTCCATATAGGATAGTGGAGAGGTTTGACAAATATTTTAAAATTGACGTTTCCGGTAGAGTAGTTTCGATCTCAATCGATAGATTGAAGCCAGCGTACATTTTATCTGAAGCGCCTGGTACTGCCAAAACGTCATCGTTCATTCCGCCTCTTCAAACTGTCGTTCCTTCAGAACCTAGGGTTACGCGTTCTGGTCGCCATGTACGTTTTCCAGATTATTATCGACCCTAAAGGTCTCCAGGGGGGCTGATGTGGCGACATATTAATATTTATAATAAATATATTATGTTTATAGTTTTTATTATAAAATTACTATCGCACCTTCGCGGCGACGCGCGCGCAGTAGTCCGAGCACTTTATCTATCGGGACGCTTCGTGAAACTTCGGCGAACGCTGTCAGTGATCGCGAGCGCTCGGAAATTCCTGCCAGTCGGCATTTAACCATTCTCGAGGCTGGACGCTGCGCTCGCGAGCTAACGGTACATTGTTACGCGAACACTTTTCGGTTTGCTATTGCGCGCCGCTGTATATTTTAGCTTTCGTTTAAATGTTTTATGTGCTTTCCTATATTCTATGCTTTCTCTGACTTTCTTAAAAACTTCTGTGTTGTGATTCTAACTATCATTTCTTCTTACTGTGCTGTGACTCTTGTGTATTGCTGTCAAACTCTATCGTGTCTAGGGTTTGCAATCCGGATATTCGGATATTCAAATTATCCGGATATCCGCCATAAATATTATCCGAATAATGCAACACGATTTATTCGAATATCCGGATATTTTAGGTACTACTAAAAACTAGAATATTATTACTATCACTGTTGTGTATTTCGGGTGCCTCTCGAGCACCTAAAGTGGGGTGAATTTTTTTCCGTTTCAACACTAGTCTGTGGGGTGTCGTTAAATAGGTCTTTTAAAAATAATAGAGGTCTCCTAATATTATTTTTTGATAGAGTCAGCAGATTTGTAAATATTCGCTCCGAAAATAAAAAATAAAAGCGACCGGGGGGGGGGCTCTAACTATTCAACCGGGGTCAAAATTAGTATGGATAAAGTCATGAAAATGAGGCCTTATAAGCACTTTCAATGAAAACTATATTGAATAAAAATATCGGTCGAGCAGTTTTGACTTATCGGTAAATTTCATAATTTTCTTTAAAATGACGTAAGTGCCGCGCTGTGTCCTTATAATTCGAACGTTACACATATTAGATAAGTCCATACTGCATTAAAACATTCCGTTCAAACTGGCGCGTATAATCAATAACTTCCAGAAGGTAATGAGTAATTACAGCTACTTTGGCGTTTACGACCTTTTTTATAGAGCTTGAAATCTTTCTCATATTTAAACCTCGTGCTTAAAACCGCTGTTTTAAGTCAGTCTATTGTGAAGGATGGGCAACTACGGAACCCTACACTGAGCGTGGCTCGACATGCTCTTGGCCGGTTTTTAAAAAGGGTCTCATCTTGAGTACTTAAAAATTCTTGTACTGTACCGCGTCGTCGTCTTCAAATTTCTGGCCTCTCAGGTATTCTTTCAATCTCGGAAATAGGTAGAAATCACTGGGGGCGAGATCCGGTTAATACGGAGGATGCTTAAGGATATCGAACCCAGCATCAAGAATTGCAGCCATTGCAACGGCGGACTTGTGTGCCGGGGCATTGTCCTGGTGGAACAGCACAACTTTCGAGTGTTTACCTCGCCGTTTTTCGCGGATCTCATTGCGCAATGTTGCTATTAGTTTAGCATATATATAGTGCCCGTAATAGTGGATCGATGCTCGAGATACTCAATCATTACTACCCCTTTGTCATCCCAAAAAACAGAGCCCTTGACCTTACCGGCAGATGGGCTCATCTTGGATTTCTTCGGAGTTGGAGATGATGGCCTTTTCCATGTCATAGACTGCAGTTTCGTATCAGGGTCGTAATGATGGAGCCATGTTTCGTCCTTTGTTATAAATCGCGCCAAAAAAGTTCCCGGTCTTGCTGTATCAGGTCCAAACTTTCCTTACCCATGTACAGATTGATTTGTTACTTGATTTGCTACTTGATAAATAATTACTTATACTGATTAAACAATAGTCCAAATCGTTTGTTGTAGACCATAATATTATTTTCTTAATAACACTTGTTCTTTAACTTTAATATTATAATCGTTGTTGATTATTCTTTATCTGTATTGTATGTTGTTGTTGATTAATATTATTACAAGTATCAAAGTTCCTATTGTGCGATTAGGTTTCTCATGTGTAAAATATTGATTTTTAGTCACTAATCAACCAAAGATGATTCTATGTTTACTTTAAGACTACTAAAACTAGATAGATGAATCGTACCTTAAAATAAATTTTATTTTGATCTTATATTTAAATATCGTTGATTATATAATTATTTTACTCGTATTTGTGAGTGTATTTTATGTATCATGTGTGGTATGTCGCAGGTTGAATTTTAATTTAAGGGTTACAAGTTAAATTCGATATTATATTTTTAATTACAAGACTTGAAATTGGTTTTTAGATTTATTTCTTCATATATTCAAAATATCCGAAATATCCGAATATCCGGATATTGAAAATGAAATATTCAAATTATCCGGATACTTAAAATGGGACGGATATTGCAAACCCTAATCGTGTCCTATTGACAATATATTTATAATTAATATGGAGCTAGCCTGTTTCATTTAACTCGCTAGGCTAGTTACCCATATTTGTAATGTATCTCGCACGGCTGTAAAAAAAATGGCGTGTCGCAACTCGACAGCCTCAGAACACTCAGGAATATACTTTTTAAAGGAATGTATAGAACAAATTTAACTGCTTACTCTTTGTAGACTACTTTGTTTGTACTTAAAATTTGGAAAACAAGTTCTGTTAATAATTATAGAAACCCATACAACACACATCTATTTAATTACTTACGAAAAGTGAGTTTTTATCGTGTTGCAGTGCGACCTCTCGCTGGCTGAAGTTAGGGGAGGCTTTTCCGACCGGTGTTTATTGGAATAGTTTTACGGCAACATGCATGCAGGTCACAGGGATGAAATGTTTTGCTTTAGGAGTGCTTTATATAAAGCTTTAGTATCTACGCTACGATTTGAGTCTTTTAAAATGAGGTTTTATTAACTGTTTACGTAAATTTAATTTTAACGAATACAATTTGCAAAACGATAACGACGGGCTTTTCTAGATACAATTTAAGAATAAAAATAGTTATTTACCTTTTCAAATTCAAAACTAAGCTACCGATATATTTCAAGTTGTTTGCAAATATATATTAGTTTGTCTAAAATGCGCATTATTAATATAGGAATTAGCTTCTCCGATTTACTAAAGAGAGAGGAAAACTTAAATTTGAGAGTGTGAGAACCTAACGGACCATAAAACGTCGAATTTTATATTGAAAACTCAATATTTGAAAGAGATTACGCTTTGTGGCTATTATTATTACCGTTGTGATCTTCTTACTCGTTATTTATAAAAAATTGGGCAAGTGCGAGCCCGACTCGCGCATGAAGGGTTCCGTACCTATACATATGTATAATCTATAACAAGTTTGTTGTATGGGAGCCCCACTTAAATTTTTTTTTTTTAGTATTTGTTGTTATAGCGGCAATAGAAATACATCATCTGTGAAAATTTCAACTGTCTAGCTATCACCGTTGTTGAGATACAGCCTGGTGACAGACGGAAGGATGGACGGACGGACGGACAGCGAAGTCTCAGTAATAGGGTCCCGTTTTTACCCTTTGGGTACGGAACCCTAAAAAATAACTTGCCTCGTACTTCTATTTCGCTTCGGCGGTGACGGTGGCACGATGATACTTAATTATTAATCACAGCTTAAGACACAACTACCATGTAATTAAAACTGAAATGAAATGAAGTAACGTTTGAATTATTTATCGGGGGAGCCTTATTCTGTATTTTATACGCGATGTAATGGTTTTCAGTATAGCCCGACAAATTGCTTTTCAGCCTACGCCATATTGTGGATTTTTAGTTGTAGGTACCTACTTACTAATTTATTTGACTAGCAACATCGTCAAGAATAGATAAAGGTATGCTTGAGCAACAACAAATTTTTGATCAAAGAAAAAATATAACTACCTAAATTTTCACATAATAAAGCCAAAACGATCGACAGTGATGAAAGATGAGTTTATTTTTCAATACGATTCAATATTTATTTTAGAAAGAGCAGCAGTCTGGTAATGTATTTTTTAAATTGACATACCGCTCCTGACATTTTATAATGTATATTATATGACGTACGCACATTACTTTCTTAAGGCTGCGTTTTCAGCAGAGATGTGTAATGACGGATGTTAACCAATGGAATCAGCTGCGCTGAGCGAGAATGAGTAAATGAAGTTATTCCATTGGTAAACAAAAACATATCCCTCGCTACACATCTCTGGCTACAAATGATGGAGATACGTGAAGGATTCCTTTTCTTTAACTACATAAGGTGGCCTGAAAAATTTAAACTCAACTGGTTTGCATCAAACATATTTTATAATTAATTTTTAGCTAAGCACTCATGGTGAACCAACAGTTTTTTTATAAATTTCAAGTTTATGTTATGAATACAAAGCCAGTCCCTTGTCTTCATTAAAATTTCTCGCTTCAGGTGCTATCATTTCCTTGTTAATAAAGAAGTATAATAAATGGTTGACGAATGAGATATTCCCTAAAGCGTTCAAATAATGGACAAACCACGACGTGATTTGGCAGACTATGTGAATATTTGATGGGATCATGAAAGGCCGCCGGCGGAGATGGAACGCTTTGGTTCGTTTAAAAATTCACGCGAGCCGCTGTCACCGTCCGCTAATGTCACCTCGTCATCCGACACGCTCTTCTATAAAAAAATACATGCAAACGTTTTCAATATCATTATTTATTTACTGGACGTATCGGGCAAAAGGCAAAATAGGCCGAAAATGTTTGGATACATCGTTAAACCTTAGCTACATATAATATATCTACTGTACCAGACCCAGCGCATCGTCAACATTCTCTCCTGAAACTGCTTCATAAAAATATCTCCATACAATCCTGTTGGGATCTTCAATACTTATGATAAGGCTCCATTTTGTATTAAATTCTAAAGTCTATGGTTAAAAATCCATTTCTTGTTCAAATTAAGGTTATGTTTTGTAATAAATATCTCATTTTTCATTTAACTGCAACTCTTGGTTCTTCCGAATTTAAACATACATTATATAGGAAGCCTTCTTGGCTTTATTGGTCGGAAGCACAGGTATTGTGATTCTTATCAATGGATTTTGTCGGCGACTCAATGTATTCATATAAATGTTGTATACGCATTCTTCGTATTCATTGCTTAATACTGAAATGTAAACAACATATGGATTAGAACTTGTCTGTTAAGGCATCATTAATTGTAACACATATAAATATATAACAAGATAGCATTTAGTTATTACTTGTAAAAGCAGAGATGTAAGAAATATAGGAGAACCAATGATTAGATTTGCTTAGGTACAGAAGTTAGGTTATCCAATATAGTTAACAGAAAAATGGATAGGTTATGCCATAGGAAGGATAGTGGATACTTACCAGGCAAATCTTTTATTCAAACAAGATAAGATATATTGGAATTCTATTAAATTAACTCAGATTTCTTTACAATTATAAAGAAGTATAGACAGCAGTGTTTACATTCGTATCTTTTTAATATTCTATAATTTTGGGATCATTTGGGGTAGCCAGGGATTAACAATACATTGAGCAAAATGATTGTCGTACTGACAGAATTAAGTAAAAATTAATTTATGTAAACAATTTTAATAGAGAGTACAATTAATGCTAGTATTTATTGAATGATTGTGGTTGTTGAGAATAAGAAATGTTTTTTAAAGTATGGAGGATTGACTGCAAATATTGAAGGAAAACATTGGGCAATAATCATAAAGCAAAGCAGAGTTTAGCGCACATAAACAATATCTAAGATAGTCTATGGAATATAGAATTTCGATGTCATAAAAGGTATCTCAAACATTTTATTTCAATGGAAAATATTAAAGATTAGATTTAGAATGTAATATTAATCATAAAATATACCCTGATTTAAGCTTCATTTATGGGAATAAGATTTATAATTTATAGTTCTAGTCAATCAAATTGGAAAACGCTAAGTCAGCGGTTTTAAAACTGTCTTGGTGACTGATTTGATGACGTGGAACCAATTTCCCGCGAAAATAAAAAAATAGCCACGTAGATGAATTATTAAAAAGTTAGGAAGCGGGTATAAATACATTGGGTTGAGGAGGCATTCAGTCTTCAGCAGCGAACAGTACAGGACCTCTCCAGGAACCCCGGGTAAGTCATCTAAGAGTTTAGGCCTGATCCTTGCAGATGTTAACGAAAGCCTAAACTCTACCTTTCTCTTCTAAGGGAATAAGCCTGATCCTTGCTGGTGTTAACGAAAGCTTATTCTCCTACTTTCTCTACTTTTCTCTTCTAAGAGTTTAGGCCTGATCCTTGCTGGTGTTAACGAAAGCCTAAACTCTACCTTTCTCTTCTAAGGGAATAAGCCTGATCCTTGCTGGTGTTAACGAAAGCTTATTCTCTTACTTTCTCTACTTATCTCTTCTAAAATTTAAGCCTGATCCTTGCTGGTGTTAACGAAAGCTTAAATTTACTTTATGTATTTACTTAGAAGGAGAGATGTTAAACCAAACGGTGACCCATCTCCTCTTTTAAGAAGGCAACTTCGTCAACAACGTCAAAATGCTTGCTTACATGGACCCTCGTAAATAGTCTACTCTGTCGGCTGAAAGACTAAACCTCACAGTTGATGTCTACTAGTCTGGACTTAGAATCCTTGCGGAAAGACAAACGTATTTCTTCAAAATGCTTGCTTACATGGACCCTCGTAAATAGTCTACTCTGTCGGCTGAAAGACTAAACCTCACAGTTGATGTCTACTAGTCTGGACTTAGAATCCTTGCGGAAAGACAAACGTATTTCTTGCAAAAGAAAATATGCTAGTCTGGACATAGTTTCCAAATTAACTAGAAGCCGGGATTTTATAATTTCCATTGCCTTGTTGTGCTTTGCGAACTGTTTACTAATGCATTTATTTCTTTTGTATTGTGTTGTGCCTTTTATAAATGTTCATTCTGTTTTATGTGTTCATATCAGACTGCGTTTAATTCAGAGTTCGTCACAAAGATTAAGGTAAAACAGACTGCTAATTGATAATATTTGTTCGGAATTTATTGTTGAAATTTCTATGTTTAGTTGTGAGAACGGAATTGGATACGGACTGACATCTCTCATGTGCTTATTTCGGTTAATATTTTACTAACGTACCTTGTTTTCCTAGTGTGTCCATTCCAGAGTTGCGTTTGGGATTTATGTGATCATTTCATAGTTTAAAGAAATACCAAATGTGTCGTTTATGTATTTAACTTAGTCGTATGTCGGAGCAAAGTTATGTACATAGATTGTATAAACGTAGACTACTAATATTTATGTCATCAAGTTGAAAAGTTGGGATTTTGATATGTACATAAATTTCTTCCAAAGTGATCGCAGAAACCTTTTAGGACTATTTCAACCCTACCCATGGGATAACTTTGATTAATTGGAATTCAACTTTTACTTGGCCTAAGCAGTAAGAACTACTGCAATAATGACACTCCAATAGCCACGCGCGGAAACTAAGTAGACTTTTGATTGCTATTAGGGCAGAAACTCTGCGCTTCTTTTACTTGAACAACCAGGAATAGATTTCAGCTTGGGATTAATGCAATCAGGTTCATGGTGCCATCTCTCAACTACTTCGTCAAATGCACTGTTAACACAACCCCTGAATGCATTTAAACCCAAGTATCGACAACTGGATTAGAGTTAATCATTTTAGGACAGATGGTCCACGTGGAGTTTCTGCTAATTATTAAGATTATGGGACCTGGCGGATCTAAGGGGAGTAGCATCAACTAATACATTTTGGAGACTCTATGTTTTATATTTAAATATCCATATGAAAGTTTATTCTGTGTTCGATATAACTGGGCTAGGCGCATATGAAAAGCGTCTTAACACAGTAAACGTTCCGTATAAGCGGTTCGTTTTTAGGAGCTTAGTTATATATACCACAGGACTTCAATTGGACCTTAACTTAAAGCCTATTGTTGCTACATGGTGTCTCTTAAATAGTGAACTTTCCTCCTCTGTCTATATTAAGGCATTGGCGTGTCAATATGTATAGGGCTAGGAAGAAGTATTTTTATGATATTAATGAAAGATTACAAGACGACAATATATACTGAAAGGTTACTATTGTGCTCTAGTGAAATGCATTTCATGGATGGAGATAAGTTAAGCTAATCGTTTAGGTATGGGCAGAGCCTATGATGGCATTTCATATTTGTAATAATTCATTTGCTTAATTGTTCAAAAATATAATTTGTATTAAGGCAGTCTGGGTGGTTTCTTGACGGTTCTTCCCCTTACAGTAAGCCTTATAGTGAACCGTTGGTAAAGTTAAGTAAAATAAACTAATAAAAGCCCTTTTGGTACAAAATAATTAAATTACAAATCAGGCCTGACTGGCAAAAATAAAACACTTTAAATCTTAATACAATCATACAAAGATTCAATATAATACTTTATTAACCTATCATTTGTTTCATTGTAATCCTATTCCTTTAATTTTAGAAGCCCTACATCTTAAGCTAGCTAAGTGTTCCTAATCCCACTATCAATCACTCTACTGCTTTAAGGACCTGTTTATGTAGTAGAATAAGTATGGAGGTTGTAGGATTTAATAACTAATTACAGTCGATTGGTTGGTAGTTGACGGGAGGATAACACTCATCTCAGGTTAATTATTTAGTTCACAAAACCCTAATCTTTCTAACTCCATTACCCATTATATGTAAATGGACTTAAGCTATCTCTTAGTCAACTTAAAGAATCAGGGTTACTATGCATTAACGTATATAAGGGGTCCTAACCACTAGAAGATCACGCCTTGGCCATTAAAAGAAGAGAAACCATATTATTATGAATTAAAAAGATATAAAAATCTTTTATAGGGGAGGGGTTTTGTACACTACCTACTTATGTATACCTAACCTAATCGCTATGATCAGGGGACCGCACCATATAAATGAGTCCTAACTAACGTATTTAATGACTTTGTTAAAAAAAACCCGGCCAAGTGCAAGTCTGACTCGCGCACCGAGGGTTCCAAATCAATAGGTCGGTACGTATCAACTAGGTAAGCTCTAAAACTAATAATTCGATGAGGAGCTTTTTCAATCGCCCGAAGCATAGCTCTGTCTAGTTTTGTCTGTAACATAGTTCATTCTTTGACAATTTAAGAGCTTGCTCTTGACGGTGAAGTAGTAATTTTTTTGGTCTTCTGAATATCTTAGTCATAACAAAGGTAGCCTACGAGTATCTACATGCATTTCAGCTCCCTTACCCGTATGTATTAAATAAAGACGGACACTTTTAACCTTCTTTTTAACTCCGGTAGCGTTAAATTGTGACCTCGCAAATTAACACAATTTTCCTCTTGCAATAAACGTCAAAAAAGGAACAAGATCTGATCCGTGCGGATCGCGGTGGAAATCGATAGTTCTATTTCATATCTGTTGCACCAATTTGGCCGCGTCAAAAACAGATTTCCTGAGTCATCATGCATGAGGAGTTAGCCACCATAATTTTTATTAGACCCCATGACTCTTCTTTCTTGCTTCTTAGTCAATGTTTTCCATCATTCTACTGACCTATTTGGTAGGAAAAGTTCGATAATGAGATTCTGGCTCAATTTCGCACCGTGACGCGTGCTTTCCGAGAAACTAAGTCGATCCACAAATAAATATTTTTCCACGAACGCTTTTTTTCGGCAATTAAAAATGATTCATTGCCACTTTAGCCAGTTTCGATGAAAATTACCTAGATTCAAATAATATATGTAGTTCACTAATGTCGGTGTACTCAAGTAACTTCATTTTGGTAATATCCTGAACTTATTCGCAGCGTTGTTACAGTGTGCACGGATTTATTATACAATTATTATTTACGTGTATGTACATTCTGACTGGTGTAATACTACTGACTTATATAGGTATAATAGTATTTCATCTACGCAGTGTACGCCCGTAGAAAATGCGGCAGACATAGGCGTGTGAAAATTAGTTCTCTTTCACGTTTATATTTTTTTTTACATATCGAGCACGAGTGAAAGCGCAATTTTTTATGACAATGAAACAACTACCGAAAACTGAGATATTTATTAAAACAGTGGCTTGCCGTGCAACACTGGAATTGTTTACAAAGTTTTAACACAATTATTATTTACACATAAGACTAGATTTCGCGCACAACGCGCTCATAGTGCGCTCAGCTTCGTAGTGCGCTTGAAGCGCGCTTAAAGCGCATCGCGCCGCACGCTGGTGTCCCCGCCCCTGCCGCGGGAGCTCTCGTACCTGCACACACAAGCAAAATCCTTCACCGACCCCCACACACGCACAGGCAACTATCATCGGCGGCATGCGGAGCGAGCAGGCATTCCTACAATATCGACTGAGCCAATGCATATCAATGGAACAATGGGTATTCGATCGTCGAATTTAGAGTAAATATTAGTCGAGTCCAATCTGCAGCGCGCGTGCCTCGCGCCGGTCGAGAAGCGAGAAGCCATGCTGGAGGGGTGGGGGTCTAGTGTCGGGCCGAGCTACTTATTACCGAACGATCCGTGTCCTATCCGATACCGCTCCTTTAGAAACGGTGGCTTTTGTGGAAAGAAAACAAACTTTTAATGGCTGCAAGATACAGTCCGACTTACACTCAATAGTCGAAAGATAAAGCTTATCTGTACAAAATATAGTTAGCGTTTCGTAGTAAAGTAAAAATAATTGTATTTTTCTCTAAACTTTCTTTTCTTTTCTAAGCTTTTAGAAAAATGAGCTAGGACTAGATCAACACTCAATATCCCAACATAAAATTTCATAATTAGGTAACTAAAATTTATATCCTGTGCGGCCCTGCAGAAGTTTTCCACGCAGGGTTGATTCTTGCATGAATTTACTATAACATGCAGCGGACAGGTCTGATTTTAGCCGGCCTTGGCTAAAAAAAGTCCAGTTCTCAGCATCTCTACTAACAAAATGGCATAGCGTAATTCTTCAGATTGAGAGTATTTAGTAAAATTGCAGTCATAGTATTCACGCCCTGTGATAACAAAACAGTCAATTTTGCAACAACCACAAACTTATTTAGGTAATTGATGCTACTACTCAATATACTTTAGAGACATTCTCTTTCCTTGTTTTGTGATAATGAATAGCTTTTTACCGGATTCTTTCTATCTCAATATTCACTCAAGCCAATTGAAAAAGTAAGTTAAATGAGATTTTATCCAATAAAGTACGACAGTGCATTATTCACTATAGTACTGCGCCGATACTTTAAATCTGACACTTCTCACCTCAGAACAATATAGAGAGCAATATATTTATATTCTTCATACATTATATTTATTATTTCATTATTTAACTACCAATAATTGAAACGTTAAGTTTTATAAAACTATAATTAATGATAAGTAAAACTAATGCGATAAGTGTCAGGATTGACTTAAGGTCGGGGTACTATAAGTGTGTACAAACGACATCCGAATAAATCTGCCACGGACTTTCCGACACTGTCGACGTGTTACCTGACAGCTGGCGCGTGGTCACGGCGCCGGCGCCCGCGCGCTCCACGCTCGCCCCGCTCCCCGCGCACGCCCCGCGCCGCGCGCTCGCCCCGCCCGCTGGCGCTGTACGACGTGTCGTCCGCGCTCGACTCCACGCCGCATACGGACTCTGCGTCGAGTATACAGGGTGTAACCGACGGTGTACCGAAAACTGAAATCATGGCTTCGGACCATTATTCTGGGCTGGAAAATCGTGGAAATTTCTTTGAGAAAATTCACAAATTTTCCTCGCGAGTTTTCATTTTTTCGTTATTTTTCCGTTAATCGAACTCTACCGGTAACAATTTTTCATGAAAAATCGCATGAAAATAGCATTTTCGGCAAAACACGCAATGTATCACAAACAGTATTATGTAAGCTTTACGGTACAACACAGGCGCGTGGAGTGGGAAAGATAACGGTACTGACCGGTCATTGATCCGCCAGGCCAGTGCGCTCGCACTGTTTTAATTACCTACCCGCATTAATGTTTACCTACCCGCACATTTTATTTGCTTTACTTGCTTGAATAAAAATAATCTTTTTAGACTGTTTTAATTCATCGGTCAGTTGTTATTGGTGTTAGGTAGTACACTAGTTGTGATCTGTGGTTGCGTTGTTTTTGTGAGTGCATTTATTCATGTCATTCGATGAGCATTGGCGTAACGGTATGTTTTGCGCTGACGCGTGAGTGGAGTGGGGAGCGCGTGGACCGGTCGATGCTTGCCGCGTGCTTCCCTCCCCGCGCGTCTGCACCCGTGAGAATTGGACGCAATACATTGCACGTCGAGTTTTATAATTTATTTTGGAAAATCTTATCCTTGAGTTTTCCGAGAAAATGAACACTCGTTTTCAGTTCGTGATTATGGTCCAAAACTACAGTTTTCGTTTTCGGTACGCTGTCGGTTACACCCTGTATCAGAAAGAATTGATACCGGAACAGCTGAAAGAGTACTTGCATGAAGTCACGTATTAAGTAAGTATAGTCGATATATGACTGTATTGACTATTGGTATTGGAAAGATCTAACGAAAATATGCTGTCTTCCTGTAGGATACTGCATTCTTTTAGTATACATTTCTAAATGAAGTAGAGGTGCCATCGACGTCAAAAAAATATCATGCTTGCGTTTTGTTGTAAATGGAACACAGTGACATCAAAATTTTATACGATCAGGCTTGTTGGTGCAAATTTAACATGGATAATGTGAAACTTGAATTTAAACTTGGTAATAGGTATGAAGTAAGAGGTATTCTACTTTCGTATTATTTAATATGTACATCATTTGTATCTTTTACACAAACGTGTTGCGCGTGTGAGTCATGTCAGTCGTGTGTCAGTACAGGCGCTTTAATACAGCTCGGTGCATGATGATCCGATGGACTCTTATCGATATCTCTCGATAGAGCCACTCGATAATCAAATTCCGAGCAACAACTTACTTTGCAGCTTATTTAAAGCAGTAATTACCTGTATGTGAGCGCACGTGTGAATGCGGTGTGTGCCGTGCGCCGGCTGGTACGCGATACTGCTCTGCACACGCTGCGCACGGTGACCCACTCGATTCGGAGTCGCTCGAACATCCTCCGAATTCTGAACATTAAAAATATATGAACAATTATAATACACTTATTACTAACTTGTCGTAAACTTGTTGTTTAAAACAAAGGCTCATAGGACTAGGTTTTTAATGACATAGAGTTAAGTATCCGTACTAGGTACTTAATCATACCACTTGTATATAACTTCAAACAATCAACTCAAACTCAGAGAAGGCTGAGATAACTTTTTTAACAAGTCCGTAGTTTCAATTAAAAACGTTTCTAATGAAGGCCTATACAAAGTTGCACCATAGCGTTAAAAACTGCGTCGTTTTAGTCCCTCAGATAAGAAATAATTCCTTATTATGTCATTTTGAAAGGCAGCGCGTGGTACATAGACATATAGGTATAGGTATCAACTTATACCAGTGCCCATCTAGCTACGCGGCGCGACTCTTTTCCGCACGATAAGTATGTTATTATCCTTTACTTTCCAGTTGGCACTAAGCGACAGTGACAGATGATGACCTGTAGCCCGAGCCCGACATCATAAATCGCGGCTATGCTAGCCCAGCTGCATTTGGGGCATATAGAAATCTATAATCGACGCTATTGTTCCTAAGAGCAGATTTCCCTATTTCTTATAGTTTCTGACTTCTCCCGACTGACCCATTTGGGTTGATCACCCTGTATAGTTAAATAGTGTTCAACAGCAGAGTGCACTTTTTCCGGTAGCGCACCGCACCTCGCAGAGGCGGCAAGTGAGGAGGCAAGTATCTCACTTTAATTTTCGGCTACAGTATGTAATGTGACTGCAGTTAAATTTAAGACTGCAGTTAAACTTAGTACGATAACTGAATAGTTAGTTATAGTGTCTATTTACTGCTTTTCCAAGTTTTTACACGTTTTAAGCCCCGACCAACAGAGATGGGGTTTATAGTTCAACGTATAAAATAAATAAGATTGCTTCTGGGACCTTTGCTCATAAATAGATAAAACGATATTGAATTAGCTTCTTTGTCTGAAAGATAACTTGTTCGATTTGGAGTGTTTTATTCACATTTGAACATCATAAGTCGTTTACAGGTGTTAGGATAAATACTCAAAGGTGTTAGGGGTTTAAGATAGTTACATAAAATATTTATTAATTTGTCAAAATCATGTTTATCGTGGCACAACTAAATAGGTAACATTTGAATATTAAAGACAAGGGTTAAATTTGACGTTTCTAATGACATGAGTCCGAGATCTTGTCAATATTATGTTTACTCCAGAGATATGCTCTGTTCGGAGTAACCATGATGACACTCTCTTTCTAATTAAGATATATTTACTCTATTTTGGTTGGCGTAAAATTTAAAACGTTAAGTAATATCGCTATAGTACCTATACATAAGGTGTGTATCCGGAACACCCCGCTGCGCTTACAAACTCAAATAGTCAACGTGTTTCATCTCGGAAGGCGGCCAAGTTAAAGCGGGAATGGCCTGGCTACGTTAGCCACATGCCGGACGACTTGTGGGCCAAAAAGACCACTGCAGAGTGGAAGCCACAGCCACACAACTCAAGACGGGGACGCGGCAGACCTCGTTGGCGATGGCGTGATTACTTTGGGCATTTTCCTCAAGGACTGGCCAGATAAATAACAAAATAGTGCGCAGTGGAAAAAAGCCTTTGCCCAGCAGTGGGGCTCAATAAACATGCATATCGCAACAAGTCATTGAATTAGACCAAAACACGTTAGCTTATAGAATATCCGTATGACGAACTGCTACGATCTCGGATAATATAACTGCAGACTAGCACCGACTGCAGTGCTCCAGCATAAAACCGCGGCTTGGCAAATATACCCGCCCGCGCAGAAACCAATAAATATCGGGAATAATAATGTATGTTTTATTGCTTCCTTGTACGGGTTTTCTTGCGCTGGTGGTATTTTCTGTTTAAGTTTACAGCACCTGACTACTCGAAGCCGGGCTTCAAAGTAAATCAAATTTTCTCACTGAAATGACGTATAGTTTAATTATAGTGAAGAGCCGGAGTAAGGAAGGGGCTGTAAAATATCTGTCAAACCCGCTATAATTATATTATTGGCAATGATATTCGGCAATATTACAAACAGTCCTCTTTTTTGCCAAGAGGAAATATAACAATAAGAAGAAATATTACAAAATGATCCACCGGGGAAGTGGATCATTTTGTAATATTTTCTACTAATACTTTGTAATTTTCTACTGGCTTAAGCGTATAATACCATATACATCTCGATATGCTGTGATACAGGATGGTATAGGTAATACCTGCAAAACCCGCGCAGAAACCAATAAATATCGAGAATAATAATGTACGTTCTACTGCTTCCTCATACTTGCTTTATTGCGCTGGTGGTATTTTCTGTTTAAACTCGAAGCGGGGCTTCAGAGTTAATGAAATTTTCTCACCGAAATGACGTAGTTTAATTACGGCGTTGAAGGGCCGAAGAGTGTAAGGAAGTGGCGATAAAAGTGTTTCAAAACGAAATATAATTTAATGAGGCAATATTGCAGATACAAATTATATTTTTATATTATATAAGTATGTAGTTTTTGTCACATGGAAAACTCCTGTTATTTTATTAATACACAGTACCTACTTCCGTCATCTTTGAGGTTTTTCATGCGACTTTTTTGATGATATTTAGCTACGTACATATTTCAATTGATTTTAGAATTTTATTTGACTGCCGGAATTACCATATTCCGACTTTTCATTTGAACGTAAATAAGTTAGTGTGCAATTTAAATTTATTACTTATCGTACGGTTTTGCTCGAAGCCACCCTTCAGAGTTAATGAGATTTTTCGTCCTGAAATGAATTACGTAAGAACGTAAGTAGTTTAATTACAGCGTTGAAGGGTAAGTGTAGGGCAAAAGTTTCGGTTGACGTCGCGAAGACTGGAACCCCGTTTGCTTGAATTTCATTTCCGTCAGAAATATACACTTGAGATAATTTTCATTTGCTATAAACTTTTTATTTCATGATCCGTCAATTCTTTTGTTCTTTTTTTTAATACTATTCATATAGAAATCATTAGGCTAGGTTAGGTTTATTTTATAACAATCAGTCAATGTTAACAAATGAAGCGAAAATTGAAAACGTCTAAATTTCTCAACAAATTTGTTGAGAAATTTAGACGTTACTATCGATTCTCAACAAATTTGAGACGATGGTGCCGACGATAAAGTCTAAATCTTTACGGTAGATGTCGCTACGATGCCACCCTAAGGCATGTTGAAGCAACTGGTTGAAAAATTCAATGACTCTGACATCTGATTCGGTGGTCCAATTGGGAGGACGCCAGTGTTGGCCCGGAAAGCCGTTGGAAACGCAGGTTCGAGTCCTGTCCGAATCATTAAATTTTTCAATTTTCGCTTCATTTGTTAACATTTAGTTTACGTTAGCAGACGTTACTGCTTTGATAAAAAATAAGTAATTTGGGTGTAGCACATCGTTACTATCGATTCTCAACAAATTTGAGACGATGGTGCCGACGATAAAGTCTAAATCTTTACGGTAGATGTCGCTACGATGCCACCCTAAGACATGTCGAAGCAACTGGTTGAAAAATTCAATGACTCTGACATCTGATTCGGTGGTCCAATTGGGAGGACGCCAGTGTTGGCCCGGAAAGCCGTTGGAAACGCAGGTTCGAATCCTGTCCGAATCATTAAATTTTTCAATTTTCGCTTCATTTGTTAACATTTAGTTTACGTTAGCAGACGTTACTGCTTTGATAAAAAATAAGCAATCAGTCAATCACCAAAAACTCCGAAACTCGTTAATTCAGCTTATCGAAATGTTTCAAAATTGCGGAAATATGGGGGTTGAAAACGTTAAACATTGAAATTTTTAATCATTTCGTAACAAACTCCACTAGTTTATTGAGTGGCCTCATTGTCAATAGATTTAAAAAAATACAGTTTTTTTTTTCATGTTTGTTTCAGAATACGGCACCAGCACTATTTGGACACCAAATTAGTTTTTTTTTTTTTATTATGACAAAGGTTGTTTTTGACGTCGTTAGTTACACTATTTAAATGTATAAGTACTTAATTATGCATATCTATTGAATGCCACGCTTCAATAAAAGGAATTTGGCTCACTGAAATAATGAATCGGTTTAATTAAAACGTCGAAGGGCCGGTGAGTGCCTGATAAGTGTCATTTGACGGCGCGAGGCCGGTTTTCCTTCTTTACCTATTCAGAACGAGGTACCCATTATTTTGCAATATCGCTAAAATAAATCGACTTCGCTTTTAACGAACTGCAAAATTAAAACCAAAATCAAAATCAAAACGTTTATTCTGCAAGTAGGCCACAAGGATACTTTCACATGTCTAAATCTGAATCTACCGGCTTTTCAGAAGAGGAGACCGCTGTTGAGAAGAAAGCCGAAAGAAACTCAACAGTAAGTACTTTTTTTTGTAAATTATACTTAATAATTAATACAATTATATTATAAATAGGTAATTGATACATGTTAGAGGAGAAGATTCTCCAGATCAATGTTTACACTAATAATTATATAAAATAAAGTGATTTTTTCAGAGATGTAGATTGTAGAAGGTCTCTAGTCGTCATACCAACAGTATTTTCGTATATGTTACTCAATCTGCGGGCGGGGCCTATTATGGTTGCGTTTATCACGTAATAAATAAGTACCAAAGCATCTGTCACTCACACTCGCATTTTGTCAAAACGTGACGGATGCTTTGCTTATTTATCGCGTGATAAAAGTAACCATCATAGGCCCGCAGGGTGCCGCAGGTCCGATAATCATATAGATATTTTTGTCGATTATCGATCAATCGATTCTTCACAAACTCGCGAGGTCTACAGCTCTCAGAGTAACTTGTAATATTTAGTAGAAATATTGCTAGGATATCAATAAAAGAGGTTATTCTTACAACCAACTATAAAAATACCAACATTTTGTCGTATAGTAATTATGTTTGTTTCATGGTATGTTTGCTATCTGGGGATAATGCGTTAGTTTCCAATCATCATCATCCTAGACCTTATCCCAATTATTTGGGGTCGGCCTTCGCTGTCCGTTTCTTCCATTCCGTACGGTTCAGAGTTAGGTTTTCGTCAATCTGAAGTTCTTGCAGGCTTTTTCCACCGTTGTCAACTAAGTGGCCGGTGGTCTCCCACGTTTTCGCGTCGTCGTTGGTATCGCCAATGCTATTTTGACCATATGATCTGGAGGTCGTCTTTGTACATGTCCGTACCACCTTAGACGTCTCTCGACCAGCTTGTCCGTGATTGGTGCAACTTTGAAACTGCCCCTGATGTACTGGTTTCTGATCTTATCGAGGAGGGTGACTAATAGGGCGTTAGTTTCCAATATGTTTTAATAAAATTGATAAAGCTTCTTTGCAAGTCCGTTGCTATACAATTGAAATGCATTAATTACCATACTTATCTGCTCATAGAAACACTTTAGAGTTAATGAATTCTCACTGAAATCAAGTAGTTTAATCACGGAGTTGAAGTGCAAGTGGAGTAGGGCGGAGTGGCCGATAAAGGTGTCAGTTGACGGCGCGAGGCTCATTCAGAACAAGGGAATAATAATGTTTAGTAGTAATATAAATGAGCCTCCTTTTATCGGCAAACAGCTTTTTCTGTATAATATTTATTATTACGATGTTTTCGTTAGTAGGGAATATGATATTTTGCAAATAAATTTTGAATATTTTATTATTAAACTATTAGGTATATAAAAAACGTAGGTTGGTTTCTAAATATGATGTTTCCGTTATTAGGGAATATGATATATTATAGAAAATAAATTCTCGATATTTTATTTGAAAATCTGAAGTAAGTTTAAATAAAAAAATAGGTCAGTTTCTTTTTTAAGATACTGCAAAAGTCATTTACTGCTTCACTGCATATTTGGAGAGTATAGGGAGGGGGACAAGAGTTTGTTTGTTATGTGACTGTTAAAATAGTAACAGATTTTCAAGTAAATTCCTTAAAAAAGCTAATGAAGTCAATTATAAATAATATAATTATCTTAAACTCGTAGTTCTGCTCTGCTTATTACTTATCTAATAGTTCTGCTCGAAGCTACACTTCAGTGTTAATGAATTCTCACTCAAATGAAGTAGTTTAATCACGGTGTTGAGGGGCCGGAGTGGCCGATAAAAGTGCCAGTTGACGGCGCGAGGCCGGCTACTATTCAGAATAAGGTATAACGATGTTAAGTCAACCAAGTGTCCGAAGCCTCCGTTTCAGCTTGGACAAAAATTCTTCCGTATATCCGAATTCCGGCTGTTCTCAGCTACAGGTTGCAATTCTCAACCGACTCGAGTGAGATTTTTTGAGCAGTTTCCATAATCACTACATAGTATAAAACAAAGTCGCTTCCTGCTGTCTGTCTGTCCTATGTATGCTTAGATCTTTAAAACTACGCAACGGATTTTGATGCGGTTTTTTAAATAGATAGAGTGATTCAAGAGAAAGGTTTATATGTATAATACCACTCATTGCACCCGTTGCAACTATTGCACCCGTGCGAAGGAGCGGGTCACTAGTTGTGTATAATTTGGGTTAGATTCAGTTTTGCGAAATTATTGTAATAAATGGCGGAGATATGCTGATTGATATAACATAAGAAAAACATTTCAGCCATTCCAAACAATCGCGAAGTCTAGCTCACAGCTACAGGTATAATACCTAATAACAACAGAATTTCAGATGTCGATATCATGAACATGAACATGAACATAGGCACCACACCCAGCCAGGTCGTAGCCTGACCCGGACAAGCCGGATACACCAGGGGGCACAGATTTATAAGGAGTGACACGCTCTGGGATGGGATAGGAGGGCCGACTAGCCGCAACCGGTCGACCACAATCAGCCGATTATGCAACCTTGAGCCAATATTGGAAGTTAGGTGGGGTGGGGTAGAGCATCGGGGATGAGCGTTGGTGAGTTGTCGCGTGCTCTCGTTGGCGTCTTTGCTTGTCGTGTTCACCGGATAGCCGTCGGGGTATCACGTTTACTGTTCGTTGGTCTGACTTTCATCCTCCGATTCGTTGTCGGTTTCTTGTAGTTGGTAGATTTCTTGGGCTGCCGTGATGTATTTGTTCTTGTCTGATGCAGGTTCTGCCCACTCAGAGGGGTTCATGTCGTAGTATTGCATATTATCCTGGTGCAACGAGTTTTTCCATGTAAAGCTGGGTCGGCCAACTTCGCGGCTTTAACTATACGATTGGCTAGCGCGTTGTTTGTTCGCGTGCATAATATGTCCCTCATGGCGTTGAGATCAATTGTGTCGAATGCTTTTTCTAGGTCGACTGCTAGGACCAAAGTTTTCTTTCCTGCTCTCCATTCCTCGTCTTGAATTCGGCGTAGAGTAAACATGTGGTCGTCGGTAGATCTGTTTTTCAGAAATGCTGCCTGGTAGCTTTCGAGGTCGTCAATGGTTTCATCGAGTCTCAGTAGTAGTAGATTAGCGTAGATTCTGTATCCCGTGCTGCAGATAGAGATTCGTCTGTAGTCATTTATAGATTTTAGGTTCGTTGTTTTTGGTAGCGGTACTTGGATTGATTGTGTCCAAGTCTCCGGCAGGGTATTCGTTGTCCACGCTGCCCGCATTTGCGTTTATATTTGGTTGGTGAGTTCGTCTGGATTTGCTTTAAATAGCTCAGTCACCGTTTGATCTATTCCAGGGGCCGTACCATTACGCATCTTTTAAATAACATGCTTTATTTCATCTAGCGTGGGCTCCGGTTCTAGATCAATTGTGTCTTCGTCGCTTATTTGCTCAATGCTTGGGCCCTCTGACTTAGCAAGCTCTTCTTCCCATGTGGACATTTGGATAAACGTGTTTTTTGATTTTTGTCTTTCCTTGAGCTCGTGTGTCTGTAGAAGTCGTAGGTGATTTTCATCCTCCTTGACGGATGGGTATTTGCTAGCCCCTTAAGGAATATTCTGCATTCCCTTTCGTCTTCTGTTGATTCAATTATTTGTAGATTTCGTCTGCATTCTCTGGGGTTGTTTATTCGTGTTACGTCACTTGGGCGCAGATTTTTCCTAAATTTTGCTTGTTGCAGTTTTGCTAGCGCTACTCTGGGTTATTTTGAGTACTTTGGATGAAATTTGATTGTTCTTTTCGCTGAGGTTTTCATTATCTCCGTGATTTCTTGCCATTGGAGTGGGTTTTCTTTTGTACGTTTCTGTACCATTGCCAGTTCTTGTGCGATGTTTTGATATTTTTTAATTGTAGTTTTATCTTGGAGCATGTTGTAGTCTAATGTCTTGTACTTGAAGGATTGTGATTCGTCTGAGGTTTTATCTCGGGAGGTTTTGTTTATGTTGGTCTTATTCGATTTTTGTGGTTTCAGTTCGCCCCCATATGATTTTATGATTTGATTTGATAACGGCGTGTGCTGGCCTTTGATGAAGCTAATGTTGGATGATCTCTTGTTTTGGGTTATTATGTGGTCTATTTGTAACTTTTTACTGCCTGATTGCCAGGTTACTTTAGAGCTACTTCGGCCGAATGACGTTTCCAATCGGAATTTCTCGATTCTTATTAGGTCAGTGAGTATTTCCCCATTGCTCTTGCTGTTTGGATGGTATAGGTTTTTACCCATTCGGTGACAGTTGCGTCGTGTTTTTGCATCTTCATACCCGATGTGTGCATTGAAGTCACCTAGAACGATTAGGGTCGGGTTTTTTGGCTTGAGCTTTATTGATCGGAGTAGGCGTGACAGGTCGTTTGTGGCTGCTGATGTTTCGTTTGACCAGTGTGTTGTGACGACGAATAATGTTGTTTTGTTATCAACGTCGATTGACGCTGCCATTTTGTTCAAATTGGTTTTTGTCCAGTTAATTTTAAGTCCGCTATTTTTCCTAATAAGGATGGCCAGACCTCTGTTGGAGTTATTTCCGCTTACACTCCATTTGTGGGTATCGGATTCATGAGTTCCGGTTTTCAGGTGAGTTTCTTGTAAGCGTGCGATGTGTATTGATTTAGATTCTAGTAACGTATCAATATCTGATTTTTTCTTAGGTTTAGCTGCTCCTCTAACGTTCCATGTTGCCTATATATTGGGTTGTGAACCGGGTGGTGCGGCTTAGGTCGTGACAGTCGATATCCAGTTGCGTCTGCTATCTCCTCTGGGGTTCCGGTATTAAGGGCTATTTCTGCTCGCGTGAGTTGTGTGTTATTAGTCGTGTTTACACCCAGGTGGTTTTCAAAACAATCATAGTGATTGTGACTGTGCAACCAGGCCTATGGTGCTTACCGCGTCACTGGGTGTTTTAGGGGTAAAGTGTATTATTTATTTTAGTGGGGTGGCTTGAAATACTTTTACATTGATGCCGTAGTATTCTGCTGCAGATATATGTATATCGGCTCCACCCCACACCTCGTCTTGGTCTTGCAAAGTCAAATATTTCTTAATTTGTTCATTTTGGTCTGGCTTGTTGACATCAATATTGCTTATGATCGCATTTCGCATTGTTTGGTCATGTTGGTTTACATCGGCATATCGTGCGAGGTCTCTGCGGATTGCTTGATGATCAAAACGTTAATCCAAATAAGTCGTTGATTTGGTGGGCGATAGCTCGAAGAAGACAGTTATCATCTCCCGGTATATTCTTTATTGCCGTTTTGCTTTCCATGTTTGTAGATTGTTGTCGTGTCCTGCTATCTAGAGGCGCGCTGTGGGGAGAGCTTAAAGTCTAGGTTATTAGTGGATGGTGTTGTCGGGGGTGTTTATGTGTTTTGCTAGGAATTTTACTTATTGTTATATGGTGTAGTGTTTGTTTTTAATGCACACCGGCTGTGTTGTTTTGTGCTCCAGTGTGACTTAGGTAGTTATCTATTGTGATCGATATCCTGACTTTCAAACTTGCGTCAACTTTCTACTACTTAATTGCTATTGTTATATGGCTTGGCAGACTCTCTTTGGTGACATGTGGCTGCCAGATGTGGTTAGGTCGAAGAAGCGGTGCGCTTTAGATAAAAAAAATGGTCTGTTGCGTAGTGCTCTAACAAGGGTTTTTATTTTATGTCGAGCTGCTTTGGTTGGCCATAAAACGGGGTGTTTGCCGGACTGACCATGTGCTTTGCTGTGTGTGAGTTGTAACAAAGAATGTTTTTGTTTGATTATGTCTTATAACCCAAGCTTCTTCGAGATTCTGTGAATTGCGTTGGAAGTGATGGTATAATAATAAAATAATGTGTGTATGTATTTCAGGAGTTGTGTAGGACGCGTGGTAATAGGTAGTAGTTTATGTTAGATTTAGTTTCGCCAATTAATGAGCCATGAGATTTAGCTTTAACTAGGTGTTTGCGTAGCAAAAAGACCGCGTTTTTGGATTGGAATTCTTGGCCCCGTTGTTTCTGGCGTTGAACTCGACTATAGCTGTTCGTCGTTCGTGGAGGTTATTTATGTATGTATGCGCTTCGGTCAGTTTAATAAAAAAAAGGTTTGGGACTCTATTGATTTGTGATCTTGCGATGTAATTATTAGTGAAGTAAAGTTTATATATAAAAATCTGCTTTTAATAATCTTTGTTAGTTTATTAGGGCCTGGAGTTGATCAGTGCATCTAGATTACAGATCCTTCGTAGAGGTATAGAACCTAAGTGTGGCGGTTTTAAAGAGGTCGGGGGAATTTTTGAGGTGCAATCTGCCGAGGACCTGACGAGGTCTGTTGTTAGGCACGTGCTTATCTGATCTGATCTTTATAGCTTTTCAACTCGGATATCTAAGGTATTTAATGGTTCAATTTCGAATTAACATTAAGAAAGCAGTGATAATGGAAAGAGCTCACCGAGTTCTCCTTGGGCCGCTGTGTCATCAGTAATTGGTGCAGCGCGCAGCGTGGTTACTCCTGTATTTTGTACTCTACTCGGCAGTTTCTGCCTCCAGCACTAGGTTTGCACTCACTACTTAGGCTATTTGTTATCTAGACGCACTGCACTATGTATAAACCCGATGGTTTTGGCTTGGAGATAAGTGCCCGAATATGGCTTGCAAAACCAAATTTGGTTTTAAAGGTTCTGTTGCACGGCACGCAATGCAACTCACCCTTGTTGTTGTAGGTATACGATTAGGGAACGCGGTGGAGGTTAGTTTAAAGTGTTTAAACTAATCTTTCAAGTTTAACGTCGAACGCGCGGTGAGAATTTTGAACTTTATGACGGGGTTGGAACGAACAGACGGACTATTGTTTCGCGTGGGGCTATTGTTTTGGCTCAAAGATTTAAGTGGCGTTTTTGGGTCGTTCGGGATGGCTTGCACAGATGCGACCGCTCTGTACCGTGTCTCCGACGAGTCTCCCACAGAATTTCAGATGTCGATATCCATGAGAAATCCCCCCGGAGATGGTAAGGTTAGTATCGCAAGAAACACACTTCCTACGACGACTCGAATAAGCTTACAACACATTTCGCTCGACTCGTCTGCAGCCGGCCGAGTGGAAGGCCCGGGCCGCGCGGAAATTGCAAACTCGCTCAATGGAACCAGAGATAATGCCGAGGGAATGAACTATTATTATTTTACGGCGTTTTTTTAATATCCTTTCGCTCGGTAGCGGTAATGAGTTTTAATAGTTAAGTTTTTTGTTTTTCATTAAAGTTGTGTTTTCTTGGCTGACGGCGGGCGGGATCTTAGTTATTCAATTTATATGTCATTTGTTTAATGAAATTAGAAATCAAAGTTCAACTAAGTACTTACGCTAGTTAACTTTAAGTACCATAATACATATTGATCATGTGATTTGTGTGAGCGGTAGTAACAGAGTACAACTGCATGACTAGTCATTTCATTACATTCACCCTAAACTATTATAAGACTTGGAAGTTTTAGATCTATAGTAAAAACGGATGTCTAGAAATTTTCATGGAAATTAAACAATAGGCAGAGCCAATGTAATATAACGTTATTTTTACGATGTAGGTAACGCCCTTCTTAAAATGCAAGTTTTTTTTGTAACAATTTATATTGTATTGATTAACTACTTTGGAGTCAAAAAGAATATAAATAGTAATATTCAGCAAGGTAAGGTGGAGTACGACTAACATAGTTTACTGTCTAATAATAAACAGTTAGTTATAAATTTATTGGACTGTGGCAGTCTTCTTCAGTCTGACTCTTCTGCAGCTTTCAGTCAAAACTGGCGAGAAACTGCGAAGGATCGGGACAAGTGGCGTGCTCTCGTTTCGGAGGCTAAGATCCTGTTTGGGTCACTGAGCCAAAATAATTAGATGGTTAGTGGCAGTCTTCCCCCGGTGATAATCTTACCTTACAAACTAACTTTTTTAATAAATAGGGTGTTAATAAAGTGTGTTGGTTGTTGTTACAAGTATGGGACAACACAAAACATCCCCGCCGGGAAACCATATCGAGGGCCTCTAACCAGATAAGATGAACGAGATAAGGCGATGCTGTGAGCAACTCTAGGCGTTGCTAGACCAGCACGCAATTATAAAGTCAAGGATCGGGCGGATATTGCCTCCCCCCGTCGCTTGCGGCGCTTTATTGCGAAATCTGCAGAACGTATTTTATTGGAGGCAATCAACGCGGAGTTTTGCATAAAAGGCGCGTAAGATAATACTTTAAACGCCTCTGAAGAAATTTTATGGCTCGCGGTTTTTATTTCCCCACAAAAGTAATGGCTGGGAATCGGAGTTTTATTTGAGTACTCGAGATTGAATCGCCGGCGACCGCCTGCGACACTCTGGACTGCTTACAGCAGGTTCGCAGATGTATCAATAGTGTACAATGAAAGAAATTGAATGGATTATTTTGCTATATCAACAGATGATTGCTAGCAATTTAATGCTCGTGGTTTAGATTGTTGATGTCGGCCTCCACTTGGTTGGAGTTTACTTATTATCAGATGCGAACTAATTTACTATCGTCTATTAATTATGTCATTTTGAGACGTCGTATTATAATAGCACATGACTACCTATAATAATTACTTAAATTTCCTTAAACGGCGTTTCAGATAAACGCTTTCCATCAGGCGATTCGTTTGCTCGTTTGCCCCCTATGACATAAAAAAAAAAAAAAGATGAATTCATAATTTAGGGGAAATTTTAAATTATTGGAAGATAGGATAAAGTAAAATCTTGGTCCATACTACCTTTCAAGCCCATGCCCATATCTATCGAGCGCTTCGTCATTATTCACTAAATCAGCCTTCGCGTTTCGGTCGGATTCATCGAAATTCTTTGTCCGCCTAGACAGCGGTAATCTTAGTGTTTTAGGTACTGTGTGCTTAGCCGATGTTTCTAATGATATAGTAGTACCTACAATAAAAACCTATTTCGATAGACGAATGCTTACAATAAAGGTAGGATATATATAATATTTCTTGGCATTGTCAGAGGAAATCACTATACACGCCTCGGTGGAAAAGGCAATTCGTTGTGTATTTATCCAAGCATCCGACTGCGCAGCGTGTTTAAATCCAAAATTCTACGAGTTGCATTTGTCCGACCTCTGCAGTTAATCCCCACGATTCGAATATTTACTACCTACCACTCGTAGTTGTGGCGTAAAATGGAATAATATACCAGAGATAAGACTTGTATATAAAACCGTTATACGATATGCTTTTAACACGTTGAATGCGGTACATGCCAATTTTGACTTGTACTGGACTTTCTTTTGGTGCGGCGCAAGGAAGTAGCTTGTCTCTGTGTGGTGCGGGGGCAATTTGACTATGAAATCCTACGGACTAGAAAGAGTCAAGTATACATTTATGCTTCTTTCTACAAATTTTATCCAATGGGTACATCAAACTGTACAAGCCAAATTTGACTCGTTTCGCACTAGGTGAAAAAAATAATCAACCAGTGCGGTACCAGCCAAAATTGTCTTGTATCCTACCGCCTTGTATCGCACCACGGGCACAGGTCAGTACAGGCCAGTGCGGGGGTCGATCCTTACGTATCATTTGTTTATCTTTTTTTTCTCATGAATGCACCAAGAAAATATCAACAAAATTGTTACAAAATATATTTGAAGAAATTGAGAATAGTGAACCGAAAAATAATTAAATGGAGAAGAAATACGGCGGTAGTATATTCACAATTAAAGGAGAAAACCAGTTCTAAAATATTTATTTTAATACCTACTGCCAAGAATGTGAACAAAATACGTTTAGAATGTTTCAATAAGTCTCATTCAAATATGTAAATTTAGTTACTTTTTTAATAATTACAACAATCGATATCGATGTTTGGTTTCATTATATTTCCCCTCCCTACCAAAACATCGACTTGAGAGCACCAGCCCTGTGTCCATGATGCGTTACAAGTCAGTTTCGTATCGTTAATTAATTGTCTTATACTTCCTAAACCAAGGTCGATAGTCTGTAACGAACTTAGATTTAGATCACTCAATTGTTTAACTTGCTATTGTTGTCAGTAAATCATGAATTTGCTAAATCAACAAAGATATATTTGCCAAATTTTAGACCTCTAGTCACAAGTCAAAATAGTCTTGTACCGCACCAGTGAAAACCTATGCTACAATTCAAAAATGATATGTATAGCACTGAATGTAAATTATAAAATCCAGTTCCCGCATTCAACGTGTTAATACATCAAAAAACCGCGTCGACATGTCATGTTCTCATATAGGTATATATTATATGATAGCGCCTTTGAGATTATTTCGCATTTAAACGTATCTTAGAAAACAAATAATGATATTAATTGGATTATATTTACCTCTGAAGCACATTTGAATAGATCATTGAGTATCTTGATAATTTAGTTATAAGTTATTAGTGAATTTGAAGTGCATGAGTAATATTGTAATTAATAATAGCAATTTAAGAAATAGTAGATTCAACATTAGTATTGTTCAATTATTTACACAGTGTGTCAATAGACTAAAAATGTTACTAACACCTGGTTGCTTGACGACTACCTACTTGTTTCTCCCCTCCATTTAATGGTACTTTGATAGTTTTTAAATACCAGGTGCAGTAACATTTCTGCTGATTCCTTTGTGAACTTTTAAGAGAAATACAACACCAAGAAGTTATCATAAAAGTTTATTCATTCACACTCCACATCACCACCCCACTGCCGTCACCAGTTAATACGTAGCCTTCTTCAGTATCTTAAAATAATCATTGTAGCTCTGCATTATGGAGTATGACACCGCTCTAACATATATATACACTTAATTGATTACTTGTCATTTTTTAGTGTACCTCAGTGTGTACAGTCCCTTAAGATTTTCTGCTACTAAAGTTTACTAACATTCAAAGTTATTTCGACCACCTTAGTTGACGGTGAACTTTGTTGTGAATCCGTACGCTATGCCAGCAACTAATAATTTGTTCAATTGTCACATTCAATTATCAGTTGAGGAAAAGTTTCTAGCTTGAGTTTGTTCGGTTAAAGTTGAAAGCTCCAGTTGTGATCCCTAGTCACGACTGCACAATCGGTTTTGGTTGGTACTACTAGTTTTAACAGCGTTTACGCAATGGATTTCTCTTTTTCTTAACATTTTCCCTGACTTTGACACGACTGTGAGAAAACGATATTAAAATAGAAGACTAGAACTATCAGGATGCATGATTCACAAGTGTGGTATCACTAGTGCGGTATGGACGCGATTCAATATAAACCCACACACACAAACACTGCGAAATGTACGAGTAGTCGTGAAGGATAGCTTCGGCAAGGTAGAGGAACAAAAAGCCAGCACGAAAAAATCAGAGAGGCCCTCCATTGCCCGGAACTAATTACTTATTGCATTCTGCTATAGCATAGCGTGACCCATCTACATTATTCTACGAAGACTGCGGCTATTTAAGGTATATGGGGGTGAAGACTGGATTCATCCTGTTTAGAATCCCTCCTCAATAGGAATATGAATGCATGGTGAGTGTTCTAAAACCACAAATCGCTGGTGTGGAAACACTTTAATGTTAGACATTGTAGACTAGCCGCTTGCATGATATTCGAATGGGCCATGAGCGTGGCAGCGGCACCGCTAGCACCAGCGGTGTCCAAATGCAGCGCGCTGAGGCCGCTCGTCCGTCGTGCCCGTGGTGCCCGACGCGCCACCGCTCATGCTGAATGTAGTGGATACAGTGAACTAACCGGGTGCATGATGTAGAAGATTGGGCCGCGACGGGGGCGCCGCTAGCGCCAGCGGCGACGCGCGCCCAAACGTGTGCAGGTGAAGCGCGCAACCACCGCGCGTGCCCGTCGTGCCCGTGGTGCCAGTCGCGCCACCCCCCCTGCTGAATGTCGCGTACGGGCTAATTTCTTCTAGCTCACCTGTGCACAAGTTTCAGTTATTAACTTAAACAATTAAAGTGTTACTGTTAACACCACATATTGTTGCCTATGATCGAAAATACATCCCACCCGTTAAAACAGGAGCTTAACCTTCGCACCAAGCTAACTCATCGTCTCCACTTATCAATGCTTCTATACTTGCTGGCGACGCACTTTATTATTGTATAAATCTATATATATATTATATTATTGCGAATGATAAATTTACAAGTGAATTTTTATTTATTTACCATTCGGCGGCGTAAGTGTCTTCCCATTCCTCTTCCCAGGCTCAGTAGTATAGAGCTGCGGGTGTGGATGCGCGGGGCGCGCAGCTGGGGGAGGGGTGGAGGCGCGTCGGGCGCGTAGTAACGCAGCGGCGCCCGCGCCTAGTAGTGCCGCTAGCGCCCCAGCCGCTAACGCCGGCGCTAAACCTCCACGCCACGTACGCGCCGCGTCGTCCCCGCCTGGCACCCCTTCTACACCTGCTGGCGATGCTCCTTCTTCTATTGCTAGCTCCACGGGATCTCCTATTCTTTCTAATAACAGACAGGGAAGAGGTGTAACCAACCATGGATATGAAACGCAGTAAACGGGCAGACGAGTTGCCTGGAATGGCGTTGGCTATGGTTCAACTATGTACTTCAGATCGTTGTGATCAAGAGAATCAAGCAGTGAATATTGGTATCTGATCTGTCAGCGCCATTTGTAGCGTTAATAGTATAGTTATCGATGGAACTCGTCCTAAAGGGCTCTTGCACACTGATTTGATGCACGTAAAAATCCTTACCACCCGATCGCGCGCGAGTCGCTGCGCGGTACCGTGCGCGCGTGACTGCCGCTGCGCCATGCGCCGCTACGCGCACCTCGTACCACGCGCCTGGCGCCA
Source organism: Apotomis capreana (assembly GCA_947623375.1). Taxonomy (NCBI): domain Eukaryota; kingdom Metazoa; phylum Arthropoda; class Insecta; order Lepidoptera; family Tortricidae; genus Apotomis; species Apotomis capreana. The sequence goes on along the minus strand of OX392501.1, from coordinate 9,475,579 downwards.
ACCCACCCGCCTGCGTTCATTAAGTAGAAAATTATGTTAAGTGCCGAATAATGTAAATAATTGTACAATTGGGCCCCATAAATGATAAATCATCTATAATTTTCGGACACGTATTTGAGTACGAGAGTGACAAATGATTTATCATTTATCTATCATGCGATGAATGCGCGCGGGGCACGGCAGCTCCAACGACGACGACTGCATTGTGGAATGAATTGTCGCTTGCGGTATTTCCGGACCGAAACGACCTTTAAACCTTCAAGAAAAGAGCGTACTTCCTATGGTGTTGCGGTGTCTATGTGCGACGGTAATCGCTTTCCATCAGGCGATCCGTTTGCTCGTTTCCCCCTATGACATAAAAAAAATCACCCGCGCTGTCAGCACGCCATTATCTATCTGTTCGCCCCGGTCTCATAACCGCACCACAGAGCGTGCTTTATAACCTCACCTCAGCGGTCTCCGTGTCCTCAGGCAGCGCGGACCAGCCGCCGCCCGCCGCGGGGCGCAGCGCCACGCTCCAGCGCGCGACGGGGCACGGCGGCTCCACGTTGCCGGGGCCCCCGCTGCCTGCTCGCCACACTAGCAGGTTCAGTCTTAGAGCTGAGCTGTTCGCCCCGGTCTCATAACCGCACCACAGAGCGAGCTTTATAACCTCACCTCCGCGGTCTCTGTGTCCTCGGGCAGCGCGGACCAGCCGCCGCCCGCCGCGGGGCGCAGCGCCACGCTCCAGCGCGCGACGGGGCACGGCGGCTCCACGTTGCCGGGGCCCCCGCTGCCTGCTCGCCACACTAGCAGGTTCAGTCTTAGAGCTGAGCTGTTCGCCCCGGTCTCATAACCGCACCACAGAGCGTGCTTTATAACCTCACCTCAGCGGTCTCCGTGTCCTCAGGCAGCGCGGACCAGCCGCCGCCCGCCGCGGGGCGCAGCGCCACGCTCCAGCGCGCGACGGGGCACGGCGGCTCCACGTTGCCGGGGCCCCCGCTGCCTGCTCGCCACACTAGCAGGTTCAGTCTTAGAGCTGAGCTGTTCGCCCCGGTCTCATAACCGCACCACAGAGCGTGCTTTATAACCTCACCTCAGCGGTCTCCGTGTCCTCAGGCAGCGCGGACCAGCCGCCGCCCGCCGCGGGGCGCAGCGCCACGCTCCAGCGCGCGACGGGGCACGGCGGCTCCACGTTGCCGGGGCCCCCGCTGCCTGCTCGCCACTCTAGCAGGTTCAGTCTTAAAGCTGAGCTGTTCGCCCAGATGAATGCCGCGCCCGGCGGCGCCCCCGCTTCTACAGAACGTGATGTATTATGAATGGTTTGTAAAAAAAGTACATATATCTTTAAAAAAAAAATTCGACTCCATCTGGATTTATCAAATCTACACCCTTAAAACTCAGAAAATGACATCCATGTTTTTTTTTTCTAAAAAGTTAAGTCTGTTATCTTGAAATCTGAAATGAATATCTCAAAATTGACGTCTTATAATAATCTACAAACATCCACCCGAACAAAGATACTTACATTCATACCTACATTGCAAGTTACATAAAAACTTTAAAAAAAAAAGGTCACGGCATTTTTCCATGTCCACTATACCGTCTAACGCAAATGACAAAGTAGTGAGCTACATACGGCGACCAGTGGTAGCGGCCAGTAGCGGCTGCGACGGCGCGCTCACGCCTGCCGTGGAATGCGCGCGCAACCACACTTTGTGTCGCGCGCCACACGCGAGGCCGCGTAACGCGCGAGAGTAGCCCGCGCTCGCGCCCGCCGGCACCCGCGCCGAGCGGGCCGCGCCTGCCGCGCCCTCCCGCGTCCACCATACCGTGTAACCTGGAGTACAACGATGCTAAAGCGACACAGAAACAAAGCGCGTCCACCATACCGTGTAACCTGGAGTACAAAAGTGACATGGAAACAAAGCTAATATCTCAGTGTGTGGTACAATCACTCGCACATGCTCAAAATGTAGGTCCAACCACTTTAAACGAAAACTAGATTGCTTAGTGCTTATTATATGTTCATAATATGTGTTTTTAGAGGGTAAAAACGGGACCCTATTACTGAGACTTCGCTGTCCGTCCGTCCGTCCATCCGTCTGTCACCAGGCTGTATCTCAAGAACGGTGATAGCTAGACAGTTGAAATTTTCACAGATGATGTATTGCCGCTATAACAACAAATAATAAAAATAAAATAACATACATATTTAAGGGGGGCTCCCATACAACAAACTTGTTATAGATTAAGGTACGGAACTTTTCATGCGCGAGTCGGACTCGCACTTGCCCAATTTTTTACGGTATTTAACCACAACTCCGAAACATTGTTTCCCATCTGTAGCGTTTCGCCAAATTTAAATTTGACTTTGTCCATAAGTACTTTTCCTGAAACCCGTAATATTTTCAGGATTTTATAAACATCGTTAGGTTAGGTTGTTATCAGTTTTGGAAAAAAATTGCTTTCGGACAAATGAAAATTTGGCGAAACGTTAAAGATGGAAAACATAAATTAGTGTTTCAGGTAGGTAACCGTGTTTTTACCTATTTCAATCCTAGCAGAAACCCACCTAATATAGTCTCCGTGTCAGCGTGCGCGGGCGCCGCGTCCCAGGCGATGAGCAGGTCGTGGTGGTCGGCGCGCAGCAGACGCGGCGCGGGCGGCGCGGGCGGCGGCGCGCGGAGATCCACGCGCCATGTCGCCGCGTCGCTAGAGCCGTCCGCGCCCGATACCAGGCAAGTGTAGTTGCCTGAGGACTCCGCCTCTAACTCTACAAGGATATTTCAATCCTAGCAGAAACCCACCTAATGTAGTCTCCGTGTCAACGTGCGCGGGCGCCGCGTCCCAGGCGATGAGCAGGTCGTGGTGGTCGGCGCGCAGCAGACGCGGCGCGGGCGGCGCGGGCGGCGGCGCGCGGAGATCCACGCGCCATGTCGCCGCGTCGCTAGAGCCGTCCGCGCCCGATACCAGGCAAGTGTAGTTGCCTGAGGACTCCGCCTCTAACTCTACAAGGATAAAATACCAAGAAAAAATAGAATTGATTGGCATCCTCTAAAAAGTTTTACTTTTATGTGTGCTCAGCCGATGTTTTTTTTGAGGATGTCAATGGATTCTATTTTTATTGGGATCAAAGGTCTATATGGGACTAACTACACTTAGACTGCTCTAATAGTCAGAAACAGTGACAGTCAAAGATCAAAATTTCTACAGAGCGCTTAAAATGCTACATACACATTCCACCTACATTGTGACGTCATTCTGTGGGTTGGGCACCAATATTTGTTTAGAGGCTATAAGTAATTTTTAAATTTCTTTTGAATAAAAAAAAAACATAAAATTTAATTTTCGTACCTTTGCGGTCACGGATCTCAATTTTTTTAATTTTTTCAAATAACTATTTTTTCATATATAAATAACTACATTATGTTATAACTACATTATGTTTTTCATATAACTATATTATGTATTTATAATTCAACATCAGTGGCATCCCCTATTGTGTTGAGTTTAAAATAAAAATAAAATAAAATAAAATAACATTTATTTACCATTTAAATTTGTACAAACTATGACTTTCCTGTGACCACCATACTAGGCAAAGCCTGTATTGTGGAGTCATTTTCGACAGTTACCAATTTCATATTAAATTAACAACACGTTGCGAGTATTTACAAAAAAAATAAAAAATGGTGATTAACATTTCCTTAAACCATTCTAAGGTCTGAAAAGATATATATATATATATAGTTTATATTACACGTTCTTCAAAAAATAACTGGTTAGTAGCATGCAGACAGTTACCATGTATAAGGAGTTCGCCTGCCGCAGTGACGGTGTGCCGGCGCGGTAACGGTGCCCAGCGTCGACGCAGCGGTCCCGCGCCCCCGCCCGCCACCACGCAGCGTAGTCGCACGCGCGCCCCGCGCACCGCACGTACCGTGCGCGCCCAGGACAGCACGCGTACCGGTGCTGTTACGTACATTTTGGAGATTTATGACAATATTCATCAAGAATCTAGTGAGTCAAAGTCAAATCAAAGTCAAAGTCAAGTCAAAGTCAAAGTCAAAGTGTTTTTATTTGTGAAACATAGGTAACAGCTGCATAAATACAGTGGTGTAATTACATATCTTAATGTATCACTATGTTTTGCCGATTGGCGTACAAAAACAATGCACATAATATACGTACTTATTCCTTTTGCCTATTAAGCTGTAGTAAGAATAATGTAACAATATATTTTAAATATTCAATCTACAAAATATTCTAAATACTAAAACTAAAACTTAAGTAGTAAGAATTATTATGTTATCAGTTATTTAAGATGCTCTGAGAATGTTTACAAAAAGATAGTTCATTTGCTTTTTAAAATGACTGTAATTTTAAGTATCGATGTGCAATTCCCAAATAAGTAGCAGTTGAAATGCCCGTCCTTCCAGATTCTGATACTGTTCTAAAATGAGTTGTACAAAACGTAGTCCGTTCGGTCTGGCTCACTGTTATTAGCAACTGTGGCTAGCAGTGACAATGCCCGTTCTACTCGACCTAGTTACATTACTCGTTCGCAGTCATAGTATCTTTTGCCTCGCCTCTCCCTCTACGCTTGCACTCACTTTCCATTGACGTGCAGTTTCTATACAAGTCGCAGTTGCAATGCAGTCGATTTGTACTAGACTAGTACCATAAATATTCAGGAATACTCACCATTATTAGCCGGTGCAGCGGCGGCAACTCGCCCCGCTTCACCCGCCCCAGCTGCGTTATGGGCTCGCACCCAGAACTCGTACAACACGCGTTCACGAAGTCCTCGCACCTCATGCCAGGCCTCCCCCTCGTCCTCCAGGTCCTCGTCCGCCTCCACTCGCTGCGACCATTCCCCACCCACTCTTTCGTCAGAAACAATGGGTACATAAGCGATCAAATATGACTGGATTTTGAATGTAGTTGTGGAAAGGGTGAAACGAAAACATATACGGATTTTTTTTTTTTCTGAGTCAGGTTATGAGAACATCCTAAACAAAAAAGTTACTGTGATTTAAATGATAAAATGGTAAGGGATATATAATAAGACATGATTTGTTAGATGTTAATATTCAGGATTCCTTTACGTTATCCCAGTTTACGTAAATATAATTATATATTTTTAAAATAATAACGTATAATATTTATGAAATGCGACACAGCTAAAATAAGTAACTAAAACGAAATATTAAGCAAAACTGACACCATGTAATCAAAAATAAAATAACGACTTAATGAGTGTTGGTAAAATAGTTTCGGGAAAAGGCGAATTGAGCGTTAAAGTTATGGTGAATTATCTATAGCTTGTATATTTTATGATAGGTATCGTTAACGCAATAAAAATACAACAGAAATACTGAATAAAAATCAAGAGAAGCGGACGGACTACATAAAGTAAGACAATATTTAATAAAATGACGAAGGCTTTATTAGGTATATCCTCTAAATCTAATAACAACTCAATGGTATAGAGCATTCTCTGAGATCTCAACACAAGTTGTTGTTGTTGATGGGTAGCAGTAAAATTAGTGCAGTTAATAAGTAATCATTTATGTAAGTAATTTATAAGTGGTAGCACACGAAAATGTTTGTGAGCGCTTTATCCGCCAACAAACTGTCCTCAGTTTGGCGGAATATAAATGTTTTACATACCATATAAGTTTTTTTATGATAAAAAAATAAAAAAAAAAAATAAAAAAAAATAAACAAGATGGGAAATCTACATAAAAACCTCAAAAAAATAAGAAATGACAGTTGCTACAGAACGTAGCTTACTTGTCGCGCTCTTTCGTGTAGAGCGTGTAGTGCGACACGCGCGTGCGCGGCGGCGCGCGCCATGCCACGCGCACGGCGCTCGCGCCGGACGATAATGCGCGGATCGAGCGCACCGCCCCAGGAACTGACGTGCATAAACAAATCTTGTAATTGATAATTTTAAGTATATTGTAGTAAATACGGAACGTGCGAACGTTAATTTGTTTTTAAAATTAGAGCGGTGTCAAACTATAGGTTTACATAATTATTTATTTATTTATTTATTGAAAAACAGGTTACTTAACATTACAGTTTACACCAATGCACGGCGTGGCCCCGTTGTTCCGACATCTCGGGTGTTGGATTTGGATTGAATTATATATATACGAGTATAATATTGGAGATTATCTACAAGAGCTTAAACATTCACAGGTGTTTAATTTACTGCATTATTAACATATTTTTGAGTACTTTATGAGTATAAAGCCTGGGATATCGATGCGTTGAAATGCCTGCGATTTGTACACATACATATAAAGTGAATGAGCTTAGTTTAAAAAAAAATTATTACTATACAAATGTGACTGGTGAGTATTTAATCGAGCAGATTGTTAAGCTTAAGTATCTTACTTAAACAAATGAAATCAAGGCGAAATGTAAGATAATTCATAAAAAAATATTTGATCTTGATTACAGCAATGACTAGCGCAACAGCATAGCGTTAGCATTTTATTTGACAAGTTTTTTTATATGAGAGTTTGAGTGAGGTGCTCTTTTGTTGTCTTCTGTTCCATCGATTAAACGTTTTACTTTAAACCATTGAAGATATGAAAAAACCATGATGGGCTTAAAGTGCTTAAAGGCATGGCTTACCATCGTCGAGTGTGGTACAAGTTACAGGCGCAGAGGGCGGTCCGGGCCCGGAAGCGGTCCGAGCCCGCACCCATACGGAGTAGTTCGTGGCTGGTCGTAACTGCCGTAGCGTCGCGCCGGCGGCCCCTGACGCTGCTGCCGCCACGCCGCCACCGGCAGGACCGGTCCACGCTACAAGAGATCACATGTAATTGGGAATAAATGTAATTAGAAAACTAAAAATCGGCTAAGTGCGAGTCGGACTCGCGCACCGATGGTTTCGTACAAACACTTATCCCATCTTAAACACCTGCACGACAACGCAAGTGCGACGCCATGCATATACATACCTGCACCTGGTATGCAAAGTTAACGCAACCGATTACGTTTGTTCTATGAGAGCACCACTTAAATATTTATTTTATTCCGTTTTTAGAATTAATTATAGCGACAACAGAAATACATGTGAAAATTGCAACTGTCTAGCTACCACGGTTCATGAGATACAGCCTGGTGACAGGCAGACGGATACAGACGGACAATGGTGTCTTAGTGATAGGGTACCGTTTTTACCCTTTGGATACGGAACCCATAAAATGAAATAAAAAAACCTATTATCTACTCTAACACTCTGACAACGATAAAGGTCAATTGCCGTATTAGGAACCCTGAGGAATCTTATATTCCCGTACGTCGAAGTTGTCGAAAAGTGCGGGATATTTGATAATGTCGCTATATAATGTGTGTTTGAACCTGGAGTATCGTAAAGTGGAGCGTAGTGGACGTCGTAGCCAGCCAGCGTCGGCGCGAGCGGGGGAGCCGGCGGCGCGGGCGGCGACCACCACACGCGTAACGCGCCCGCTTCCGCTCCGCATCGCACTCCAGCCACGGGCTCAAGATACTTGATAATGTCGCTATATAATGTGTGTTTGAACCTGGAGTATCGTAAAGTGGAGCGTAGTGGACGTCGTAGCCAGCCAGCGTCGGCGCGAGCGGGGGAGCCGGCGGCGCGGGCGGCGACCACCACACGCGTAACGCGCCCGCTTCCGCTCCGCATCGCACTCCAGCCACGGGCTCAAGATACTTGATAATGTCGCTATATAATGTGTGTTTGAACCTGGAGTATCGTAAAGTGGAGCGTAGTGGACGTCGTAGCCAGCCAGCGTCGGCGCGGGCGGGGGTGCCGGCGGCGCGGGCGGCGACCACCACACGCGTAACGCGCCCGCTTCCGCTCCGCATCGCACTCCAGCCACAGCCTCAAGATACTTGATAATGTCGCTATATAATGTGTGTTTGAACCTGGAGTATCGTAAAGCGGAGCGTAGTGGACGTCGTAGCCAGCCAGCGTGGGCGCGGGCGGGGGAGCCGGCGGCGCGGGCGGCGACCACCACACGCGTAACGCGCCCGCTTCCGCTCCGCATCGCACTCCAGCCACAGCCTCAAGATACTTGATAATGTCGCTATATAATGTGTGTTTGAACCTGGAGTATCGTAAAGTGGAGCGTAGTGGACGTCGTAGCCAGCCAGCGTGGGCGCGGGCGGGGGAGCCGGCGGCGCGGGCGGCGACCACCACACGCGTAACGCGCCCGCTTCCGCTCCGCATCGCACTCCAGCCACAGCCTCAAGATACTTGATAATGTCGCTATATAATGTGTGTTTGAACCTGGAGTATCGTAAAGTGGAGCGTAGTGGACGTCGTAGCCAGCCAGCGTGGGCGCGGGCGGGGGAGCCGGCGGCGCGGGCGGCGACCACCACACGCGTAACGCGCCCGCTTCCGCTCCGCATCGCACTCCAGCCACAGGCTCAAGCGGTACTGTCGCAGATAAAGCTCAATATTATAGGGGTCTATGTTTTGGCTTTTGACGACTTCTGAATATTGTCATATTGACATCAAGTCTAATTTCAACTACCCTGAAAATGTAACACTATCGATTCTCAACATAATTTGAGACGATGGTGCTGATTATAAAGTCTGAATACGCTAGATAGCGCTACGATGCCACCCTAAAGCATGCATTTGCAACAGGTCGATAAATTCAATGGCTCTCGTATCAGGTTCGGTGGTCCAATAGGTAAGACGCCCGTGTAGGCCCGGAAAGCCGTTGGAAACGCAGGTTCGAACTGCGGTAATGTACTACTTCTTTGGGAGGTATCTATTATAATAATAAAAACTAGTTTTTCCGCTTTGACGTTATGTGGCTACATAGACCCTCACTTCTACAGATATATACTGCCGAGGTAATACATATAAATCTATTCAGGGACCTTTAAATAGCTTATTTATAGTATGTTCACTGTTCTGCAAACAATATTAGAATCGTATTGGACGTTGTGTAAAACATCGAACTCACCTCCATCAGCGGTAGACGCGTAAACTGGCGGTGCAAGCGGACCAGCGCCAGCGCGATTATAAGCGCGCAACGACACAGCGTAGCGCGCAAATCTTCTCAAACCACGCAGTGCCAACTCTGTTCGAGACCATCCCGCGACTACCGAAGCGCCGGCCCGCGCCGCGCCTTCCTCGCCCTCCCCTTCTTCGTCTTCGTCTGCGCCAGATAGGGCCCTCCAGGTCACTACGTATCCCAACAGCTCTCCGTTCCAAGAGTCTCGAGATGGTGCCTGGATATTATTGGATAGTTAACGTTTTGGATCAAAATGGACTTTGTAAGACGTTCGGGGACCTATGCCATGCAATTTATGGTATTATGCGATACAAATTAGAGTCATCTAATAATCTATCTATATCTCACCGTCCACGATACAAGCAGTTCTCCTGGTGCAACAGCTCGCACACGTACGTCTTGGGGAGCACTTGAAGGAGCTGCGCAGAAAAAGTTACATTATGAGACGTTTACTTATTTGTAACGCTCAAGAACTAACCACGCTTAAACCGCAAGAGACCCCCGAAAAGCAGTAGTCTCCGAACGGCTGTATAAATTTTCATCGTTTATATTCATAATAAGAAACTAGATTAAAATAGAACCGGCACACTTTTGATGCTACACCCTCATTTTTGAACCCTGAAATTCGCTTTGTTGCACTACTGCAAGATATGAACCATACATCGATCGATTACACAGAGAGATTTAAAAAAAAATAAAAAAAAAATACACGCATTAAAGGGTAACAGTATCAGGTGGACAGTCAAGACTCACATTCCTCAAGTGTTGTGAAAAGCAACGGTGCCGAGGGTGGAGAGGCTCCAACGTGATTTGCGGCAGTGGCCCGCAGTGAGTAGCCCGCCGCTGGTCGCAGACCTGTCAGAACAGCGCTTAGTGCTCCTGGCGGCAGCTCTGGATCGCGAGACGTTTCTATAGGAAATTATAGTTCTGCATAAATTATGTATAATATTTATTAAACGAAAAACAAGTAAAAACAACAATAACCGACTTAACCTAATAGAAAATTTAAAGTTTGACTCTGATTTCCGCCAAAACAACCTACAACTTTAATTTTATCATTATTATTATAGGCTTTTATAGCCAATTGTTGACACTTCAACTTTTCATCGAGATCAATTTAGCAAGTCTGCACTTTGATCTTTGCATACATATATGCACGTGAAAAAGTTCCACATAAATTGAAGAAAATAGCAGTTAGGAAAACATACAGAATATTGTGATTTGTACACGTACAGTGCTGAATGTGGCGCCTGCGACCCACACCACTCGTATAGTTCCCGGCAAACTGTTTGAATGAAAATGGCAGATTTGCGCATATAAATTTCTACGTAAATCGGCTACTGCGCAGTCAAGGTTATGCTCAAGGAATTTGCCGGCAACTGTACCCAGTGAGCGCCCTAGTCGGCCCAGCGCAATTCAACTGGAGCCGCGGGCGGCTCTAACCCCATTTAGGCATTTTGTTCCCCACAAAAAATAGGATCGATTGATAATTAAAATCAATAATATGCATACCTATCGTAAGGTTGACAGCGAGAGGCGTAGTGCCGGGAGGGGCGAGTAGAGGCGTGTACAGCGCTGAATAGCGGGCATCTGCGGCGCCTGCGTCCCACACCAGTCGCACCCAGCGAGCGCCCACGCCGCCCAGCCGCAAACCCGCCGGGGCCTCGGGCGGTTCTGGTTTGTAGCACACGGTATAATGTCAGTTTCTAAAGTCGTGACTATAAATATCTGAGGAGGGAGACCTGGTGACCTGACATACAGGTTTCCCTGTTTCGAGCACCAGTAGTATACCGCAAAAGTATTTGTAATCTGTCATTATTTTTAAATTACATTTGAGTCATTTTCAAAAAACATGTACCACCATAGTTAAAGGCTTAATAAAAACAAAATTACGGTCGCGTCTTTTGTGTGACTAAAGCTACTCATACAAAAGATATGGGTAAATATCGTAACACAAAGGAATCAATTAAGTTTTGTTTTAATTAAGGCCCTTAACTTAGTACATGTTTTTTGAATGCGACTCATTTACTTTATAAACTGTATACTTTGCGGTGAAGAAAATAAATACTTTTTTACTTATTACTTTTAATTTACGCAGCATGTTGCACTTTACATATAAATAAAAGGTAACTTTATTATATCGAGTAGGGGCCAAAGCCTACCTCATGGAGTGCCACCATAAGACCAATATCATATGAACCTGAATAAACACATGTCATGTTTCTATAACTGTACAAAAAACTCACTGTCATATTTTAAATACTTTGTGTCCCGTCCTAACCACTGAATACCGCTATATTTAATTTGGAATCAAATAATTAGAGAATTAATCAGGTTTTACCTATTCGGGGAGTAGTGTTCTAGTTTTCTAAGGACCTTTCTGTAAATTGTGTTTTCTTAAATAAATATTATTATTATTATTAATTACCTTCGACTTGCAGGAATCCCTGAAAAGAAGGCCAGACATCAGTACTCGCCTGCGTCTGCTCGCTCGGCGGCACGCAAGCTAAGTTCTAAGCGCAACGTCTCGCTAGCATCGCCTGCGTCTTTCTCTAATATCGACCATATGAGAGAAGTAGTTACCTTCCACATGCAGGAACAGGAGCATTTTTGCACAGCCATAGTGGTTGGCGGCCAGACATCGGTACTCGCCCGCGTCTGCTCGCTCGGCGGCTCGCAAGCGAAACGTTTCGCTAGCATCACCTGCGGCTTTCTCTAATATCGACCATATAAGGGAAGTAGTTACCTTCCACATGCAGGAACAGGAGCATTTTTGCACAGCCATAGTGGTTGGCGGCCAGACATCGGTACTCGCCCGCGTCTGCTCGCTCGGCGGCTCGCAAGCGAAACGTTTCGCTAGCATCACCTGCGGCTTTCTCTAATATCGACCATATAAGGGAAGTAGTTACCTTCCACATGCAGGAACAGGAGCATTTCAGCACGGCCATGGTGGTTGGCGGCCAGACATCGGTACTCGCCCGCGTCTGCTCGCTCAGCGGCTCGCAAGCGAAGTTCTAAGCGAAACGTCTCGCTAGCATCGCCTGCGTCTTTCTCTAATATCGACCATATAAGAGAAGTAGTTACCTTCCACGTGCAGGAACAGGAGCATTTCTGCACGGCCATAGTGGTTGGCGGCCAGACATCGGTACTCGCCCGCGTCTGCTCGCTCAGCGGCTCGCAAGCGAAGTTCTAAGCGAAACGTCTCGCTAGCATCGCCTGCGTCTTTCTCTAATATCGACCATATAAGAGAAGTAGTTACCTTCCACGTGCAGAAACAGGAGCATTTCTGCACGGCCATAGTGGTTGGCGGCTAGACATCGGTACTCGCCCGCGTCTGCTCGCTCGGCGGCTCGCAAGCGAAGTTCAGAGCGCAACGCTTCGCCAGCACCGCCTGCGCCACTCTCTGATATCGACCATCTATATATGCCAATAGATAATCGTTATGTAACGTGGCTGACTGTACGCATGACATTGAAGACAGATCAAATTAGACTAAGGGTAAATTAGTATCACATCACGTTTAAGCCGTAAATTGCGAAATAATAAGTAATCTAGTAGTATGTGTAATTAATGCAATTCCCCGCTACCTTAAAGAACGTTTTAGCTACCTATTATCAGCTAGATCCGCTCAAAATTTTTTACTCACTGTTCCGGCAGCAAAGTCAAAATTTTATACGAATTCCTTTACAGTTAAAGCCATTCTATTGTGGAATTCCCTTCCGTTAGATCTGAGGAAGGCTAAGTCACTTTCTATTTATAAAGTTAAATTAAAAGATCACTATTTGTCGCTCCCGTAGCTTATTGTGTGCTATTGGTATTTTTTTCCCTGCTAAGTCTGATATCAGCTGTGTTGTATCTATTATTTTTCCTGTTTTATATGTGTATGTGCCTATATTATGTATGAATATTATATAATATATTTATGTATATATGCATGTTTATCTTTAAATATATTTATTTAAGTTTGTGTCTTTTTAACCGACTTCAAAAAAAGGAGGGGGTTCTCAGTTCGGTTGTATGTTTTTTTTTTTTTTTTTTTTTTTTAATGTTTGTTACCTCAGAACTCCGTCATTTATGAGTCGATTTGGAAAATTCTTTTTAGGTTTATGAATAGACATCTCAAGGTTGGTCCCATAAAATTTTGGTGAAGATCAGATGACGAGATCCATGAGAAATCGAAGGAATTCCTGAAATTTTATAGGCACTTATAATATTTTTCATATATTTTATAAAACTATTTAAGTATTTGCATATGGTAGTCATCATCTTCCAATGCTGAGCTGATGATGGAAGGTAACAACTCCTCAACGGTTAGAAGTTAGGAGATAATTCAAACGAGATGCATGCCTTCAAGACCTCCCTGATCAACCTGCCATAAGTATTTTATATGAATCACTAAAAAGCAAAAAAAAAAAAATTTTAACAAAAAATAGAACCGACTTCAGTAAAACTAAAAAGCCAAAAATAACCCGTTCAAGTACAGATTACATTTGACTCACCCTTTGAAGTCGGGGCCAAACCTCACGTAAACTATAATATATAAATATAATAACTGAGTGGTTTGGGATCGACTTCAAAGGGTGAGTCAAATGTAATCTGTACTTGAACGGGTTATTTTTGGCTTTTTAGTTTTACTGAAGTCGGTTCTATTTTTTGTTAAAAAATTTTTATATGTTATTTATGTTGCTGAATTTTTATTTTTTATCTCACCACCTACTCTTTTATTGTTTATTTTTGCTTAATCCTCTACCAAAGGTTGTCTGGAAGAGATCGCTCTTTAGCGATAAGACCGCCTATTGTCTACCATTTATAATTTAAGGTTTCGATTGTAATATTTTTCTTGTTGGTGTGCAATAAAGAATTGTTGTATTGTATTGTATTGTATGTGAATTTTATCTATCAAACATTAAATACCTGCTACATACCTACACTTAAGAAGCAAACGTCTGAAAGTGACATTCATTGTACACCAACTTACCGAAACGAGTCGAGGTCCAAACGCCGGCCTAGGCGAGTCCACGTAAGGCTGAGCGGTGCGTCGCCCCGCGCGCGGCACCACAGCACGGCCTCTCGGCCTCGCACTGCTGATACATTTCTTGGTTCTGTAGCTTCGAAGTGCGCTGGTTCTGTTACATTTCAATGATGTAATGTATTAAATCACCAGAACGTGTCTAACGAGAAACTTGCTACTTACAGCTGTCCTACCACAATTTGGCTCGGTTTGGCTCGGTTTGTAGACACCTGCCTACTGAGTCGGCGGTCCTGGGTTCGAATCCCGGCCGGGGCAAATATTTGTGCAAAATATTTGTTCTTGGGTCATGGATGTTATCTATATATGTATTTATATATTATGTATATCGTCGTCTAGTACCCATAGTACAAGCTTTGCTTAGTTTGGGACTAGGTCGATTTGTGTAAGATTGTCCCTTAATATTTATTTATTTTAATATTTATTTATTTGTCAGTTTGATTTAAGCTTAGTCAAATAGACAGAAAGTTAACTATTATGGAAGTTTATGTACTACGTTTAGGACATTGGTACTCGGGAAGTTATAATGTGGTGGCTGCAGTAGAGATATTTAGGAGAGAAACATCATATTATAAGACATCAAAAAATTAGAGTCCAGCAGGACAAAGCAGAATACGTGAGAATAAAGAGTAATAAAGAAAGTTAATAGTAATATTTGGTGTCCGCACCGAAAAGAGAGGAATTTTAAAACAACTAACGATCTTAAGATTCAGAACACTGGATATAGGTATTATCAGTTGTTAAACTGCTTGCCTCATATATCTATCGATCTATATGAAATCGCTGTTCGTTGGTCTCGCTAAAACGGCTGGGCAGATTTAGCAGATTTTGGTTTTGAGATGTTTATCGTAGTCCAGGTAATCTTTAAACGGCGAGGCATCAGCAGCTTACTGACACAGGCCGGGGCCGCGGACACACCCAGTTATAAATAAATAATAATACAAATAATAACCTAGGTGACGATATACCGCCAAACGTTAGCAGCTCTTACCGTGTACAGTAACATTGACGTGCTTCAGTAGTGGCGCACCGACTCCATTGTCCGCTTTGCATCGGTAGCGCCCCTGGTGGCGTCTTGCAGCTGTGGCGGCCGACAGCGCTCCCCCTCTAGCCGCCGCGCTCCCGGTGTCGCCCCACTCCCCTCCGGTCACCTCCTCCCATTGCTCCTCGGTCTCGAGGCCGTTCGGAGACTCTCCTAAACGTGTTTACCACTATTCAATAGGTCTTTAATTGTCGCGTTTGCGACGCGATAGATATGTATATAGTACATTACATACATAGGGCGGTGAATTCGTGAATGCTCTAGATCGCAGGTGTTTGTAATTAACGAATTACCGCCCGTGTCTTGTCTAAAGTTTTTTACATCTTGCCTTGGCCAGGAAGAGAAACTTTCTCCCCGTGTAGCGGCCTAGGGTGACGTAAATGATAAATAATTTGTCACTCTTACACTCATATTTATGTTCGAAAGTGACATGTGCTTTATTATTTATTTATCGCGTGATAAACGTGACGACCATAGTCCACCAACAACTAATGATGCCATGGTGACGTTACGTCCCTTGAGTCACTCTTTAAAATTGCTTTTTTTTGGGGTTATATTTACCAAAAACATTGTAAATGCTACAATAATAAGCCCATTCTTATATAAGCTACATCCTAAAAATACCAGTAGGTTTACCCTTGAAATGTCGAAAAACGTTTCATCGAATTCCCATTTCGTCGAATTTTCATTTCATCGAAAGCATTTTTTTCTGAAACCATAGAGTTCGATCTATGCTGAAACCATAAAATATTTTTGAATGTTATAACACAAACCTAACCTAACCTAATCTAAAGGTTATAATTTACAAAATGTCTGAAAAAGTTATGACTTACGAGTAAAAATTTGTCGACGAAATGAAAATTCAACGATATGAAGCATTCGGTGAAACGTTTGTCGACATTTCAAGGGTATCCGATACCAATAATTCACATTATCAAAAAAAAATTAAGTAGTTTTTAATCACGGGACAGAATTACAACAAAGAAAAGTTGATCCACCCATTTGATGAAGACAAAGTTTAAGTTTCTAAGATGCCCATGGATTACTAGCAACCTAGGCATATACGTCTATACATTCTACTTACCAACTTTTCTGTACCACGTCACGACTGGCGCTGGGTGACCTCTCGCGGCGCATTCTAGCAATAAAGGCGCGCCTAGGAGAACTGCCGCATCCAACGGCTCCGAAGTCCATGATGGAGCCACTGTCAATAAGTAACAACCGTATAAAAAACCGGTCAAGTGCGAGTCAGACTCGCGCACCGAGGGTTCCGTAAAAATACTTTTCATCCTTAAGTGGTTAAGTTAAGTTTGCACCTGGTATGTATAGAGCCCTATACAAATGAGGTGCAAAGTTAACGCAACCAACCCGTTTGTTGTATGGGAGCCCCCCTTAAATGTTTAATTTATTTTATTTTTAGTATTTTTTGTTATAGCGGCAATAGAAATACATCATCTGTGAAAATTTCAACTGTCTAGCTATCACCGTTCTTGAGATACAGCCTGGTGACAGACGGACGGACGGACGGACAGCGAAGTCTCAGTAATAGGGTCCCGTTTTTACCCTTTGGGTACGGAACCCTAAAAAAGCTTGTCGAGACTTTCCTAAACATGCAGAATGTGTAACTTTATGCAGATTTACCTTTGACACTGAGCGTGGCGCTGTAGTTGGCACTCGCGGCGTGGTTGGCGACCCGGCAGGTGTAGACGCCGGAATGCCGAGCGGCGAGAGCGGGGAACACGAGCAGCGAGAATTCGCCGAGACTTTTCTCTTGTACCTGCAGAAGGATTTTGCAAATGTCATTCTCATAAATTTAAGTCAAACTCTTCTGGTGAAACTCGCTGATGAAGTGTGTAGTTTTCTCCATCTAACTCTATCCACTTCCTTGACTTCCCTATACGACATGACGTCTATCTGCTCTTAAATTTGTTTAATGTAACGTATTATTGGCCTTCCTCTGCCTCGCTTCCCCTCAACCTTTCCTTCTATGATGTTATTTATAAAAGCATCATGTCGTATAATGTGGCTTAACATTTTCCCTATACTATTTTCTATAATTTTGAGTAGATTCCTTTTTTAGGGTTCCGTAGTCAACTAGGAACCCTTATAGTTTCGCCATGTCCGTCTGTCCGTCTGTCCGTCTGTCCGTCTGTCCGTCCGTCCGCGGCTTAGCTCCGTGACCATTTGTACTAGAAAGCTGAAATTTGGTATGAGTATGTGTATGTATGACGCCGACAAAACGGTAAAATAGAAACTAAAAACAAAATTTTTTTTCGGGTACCTGCCTCTAGAACACCTAAAGTGGGGGTGAATTTTTTTTTTCTTTTCAAAACTGGTGTGTGGGGTGTCGTTGAATAGGTCTTGTAAAAATAATAGGGGTCTCCCAACATTATTTTTTGATAAAATCAGCAGTTTTGTAAATATTCGCTCCGAAAACAAAAAAAATTGTGTCCCCCCCCTCTAACTTTTCAACCGCGGGTCAAAAAAAAACGGAAAAATTCATGTATATAAGGCCTTATAAGTACTTTCAATGAAAACTATATTGAACAAAATCGGTCGAGCCGTTTTTGAGTTATCGCTAAATTTCATATTTTTCTTTAAAAGGACGTAAGTTGACTTCCAGAAGGTAATAAGTGATTACAGTTTCTAGGGCGTTTAAGACCTTTTTAAAGAGCGTAAAATCTTTCTTAACTTAAACCTCGGGCTTAAAACAGCAGTTTATTGTGAAGGATGAGCAACTACGGAACCCTACACTGAGCATGGCCCGACATGCTCTTGGCCGGTTTTTCTTTCACTCTTTCAAGCACTTCTTCATTGGTAACTTTTTCATCCAACTGATCTCCATCCTTCGCTAGCACCACATTTCAAATGCCTCCAGTGCTTTGCAAATGTAGGTAAAAATTTCTAGACATTTGCCCACAATCGAAGTGATGGTGGTTAAACTACTGGTAACTCTACCTGTAGAGCAGGTGGCAGCGGCGCGCCGTCCTTCAGCCACGAGAAATAGAGCGGCTTGTCGCCCGAGGACACACCACAGAGCGCCTGCGCACTGCTGCCCTCAGTCAACTCCGCCGAGAATATGAAGGGTGAGATCTTCGGCGGGTCTGCCAATGTTATATAGATAAATATCAAGGAAGAACACAGTAGGGAACGTAATTTTTCTATGGGATTTCCATTACTCAAGATAAGAAGATTTTCCATCACACACCATATTTCTGGGGTATTAATCAACCCTAAATGCAATTTTCAAGTGAAAGCTCATATATAAACATTTCCAAGAGATATTACTAGAGATATTATTAGAGATGTTACTAAATAAGATGCTGTCAAGTTGTTACCTTTACAACTTATTGTATAAGTACAATCGCTAACGGCCAAACGAACATAAATAGCCGCGTCTCCACCGACCGAGCGCGAGGCACGCTCGGACATCCTGATTTGAATTATGAACACTAAGAAATAAGGTCGGTCGGTGGAGACCCGGCTAAACAATGCGGCGTATACTAACTTCGGACTTGTATCTCCATCTCTCGCCTCGCAACTTGTCCATCAGGCGCGGCCACACTGCAAGCGTACGCGCCGTGGTCGGCGGGCAAGGCAGGTCGTAGACGTAAGGCCCCACCGCGCGCCGACACGCGACCCGCGCCGCCGATACGCTCGCCGTCGCGCCACCACCACACCTCGCTGCAATCGAGCTGAGTTATAATACTTAGATAACAATCAAGACAATTTGTGTTAGCGTGTCCAAAAGTGTGAGTTTTAGTATGTTTGGTTTATTTTCATAGGAGACAAGGCTCGTTTCCCTTCCTGTCATAATGCAATGATATCTTTACCGTTAGACAGATTGTAATTGATGTGTCAGTTGATGTTAAGCAAAAGGGATTGAATTAATTTGTGAAGTTAATTTTTAATAAAAATCAAGGACAAGTTGTTTTAGAGTTTTGATCGATTTATAATTTTCTCGCGTTTTTTAATTTAAGCGTGGTCTTTTTGAAGCATATTCAAGGATGCGTGAGAAATGAGTACGATTTACCTTTCGGTTATAAGTACAAACATGTATTAAGAAATTTCCAAATTTTTGAAAAGTTTTAAAGTCAAAGCATGTGTAAGTGTAGGTGTGTGTGCAGTGAGTGTAAAAGGAATCATCCTATAGAATGCACCTCTATGGACCTGATCGGATATCCAGCGTAGGGGCAGTAGATGGTGGCGTTGGCGCCCGCTACAACTCGCACTGGACCCGCGGTGCGGATGGACGGCGGGCCTGCAATACGATTGTCATTAGGAATAGTACATATAAGTGTAGGCGCTTACAGAGCAGATATTGATGTATTGATGATTCTTGTAGCCCGTGTAATACCATTAATAACTACTTCCTGCTCTATATCAAAGACCCAGTAACCTTTTTTAGGGTTCCGTAGTTAACTAGGAACCTTATAGTTTTGCCATGTCCGTCTGTCCGTCCGTCTGTCCGTCTGCGGCTTAGCTCCGTGATCATAAGTGCTAGAAAGCTGAAATTTGGTATTAGTATGTGTATGTGTCACGCCGACAAAACGGTAAAATAAAAACGAAAAAAAAAACTTTTTTTTGGGTACCTCCCGTAGACCTAAAGTGGGGGTGATTTTTTGTTTCGTTCCAACAGTGTGGGGTGTCGTTGAATAGGTTTTTTTTTTAAATAATAGGGGTCTTTAAACAGAATTTTTTGATAAAGTCAGCAGTTTTGTAAATATTCGCTCCAGAAATCCAAAAAATAGCGTCCCCCCCCTACTTTTCAACCACGGGTTAAAAAATGAAGGAAAAATTCATGAAAATGAGGCCTTATTAGTATTTTCAATGAAAACTATATTGAATGAAATCGGTTGAGCCGTTTTTGAGTTATCGCAAAATTTCATAATTTTCTTTAGTGCCGCGCGGTGTTCTTATACTTCGAACATTACACATATTAGTTACGTGTCATACTGCATTAAAACATTTCGCTCAATCTGGCGCGTATAATCGATAACTTTCAGAAGGTAATAAGTAATTACAGTTACTTTGGCATTTTCGACCTTTTTATAGAGCTTGAAATCTTTCTCGTAATTTAAATCTTTCTCGTAATTTTCGTCTATTGTGAAGGATGGGCAACTACGAAACCCTACACTGAGCGTGGCCCGACATGCTCTTGGCCGGTTTTTAAACTTTTAAGTGCTCTTTTGATGATATCTACATGTCAGCGCTCACCGTAGACGTTGAGTCGAGCCGAGTGCTCCGCGGCTCCTCGCGAGTTGTGCGCGCGACATGTATATCGCCCGCCATCGGCGGCTGACAAGGCGCGTAGTCTCAGCACCGAAACCACTTCGCCCGCTGGACCTGTTTCTTCAGTTATTGTGTATCTGCAAGAGACATCAATATAATTTTGATAATCCAAAGAAAAAAAATTATAAACTCATCAGTACCAAATGACTGAAAAGTAAAATTAGAGCCCGTGTGAAGATATGAAAATGAATCCGATATGTGATATTTTTATTTTTGAGTTCCCTCTTTAATTTGGTAAGAGTGGTATCGCCGCACAACGCCTGTTCAATGAATGTGTACTGCAATACTAGCGGAATGTACTTTGTATCTGTGTTGTTCTCGGTAATGTGCGAGAGTATGCGCGTTTAGCAGCCAGGCTGTCCGAGGAGGCAGTGCGGCAGCGGTCACGCAGCGTAGTACCAAGTCGGCGCCGGCGCGCAACACTTTGTTTTATGAAAGTGTACTGCAACTCTAGCGGAACATACCTGTGTTGTGCCCAATAGTGTGCGAGTGGTTGCGCATCTATCAGCCAGGCTGTCCGAGGTGGCGAGCATACGCAGCGTAGTGTCATGTCGCTTCCGGCGCGCAACGCAACGCTTGCCCGATGACGGTTTTTTTTTTAAGACATGACTTGAACTTTATCACGGCTGGTCAGCCCTCACTAACAGTAGTCGGACTTTGTGTGGGAGTATAACCCGCTAATGGGAATCCGGTTATGATAAAGAAAAAACGCGAACTAAGTAGCAGTAGTTCCACGCCGGCGGGAATTACGCTGAGGTGCCGTTCGGACCATGTTTCCGTGATTTCATCGTGCGGGTCAGAAAGTACATGCTTCGGACGGGTAAACCGACCTCTTTGCAATAACAATCTGTGAGAGACCTCTTTGCAATAACAATCTGTGAGGAATGACGGTGACGGTGTACTTACTGCAACAGTAGCGAAGCATACCTGTGTTGTACTCGATAGTGTGCGAGTGGTTGCGCAATCAGCCAGGCTGTCCGAGGCGGCGAGCACGCAGCGTATTGTCATGTCGCCACCAGCGCACAACGCTTGCTCAATGAAGCTGTACTGCAACGCTAGCGGAACATACCTGTGTTGTACTCGATAGTGTGCGAGTGGTTGTGCAATCAGCCAGGCTGTCCGAGGCGGCGAGCACGCAGCGTATTGTCATGTCGCCACCAGCGCACAACGCTTGCTCAATGAAGCTGTACTGCAACGCTAGCGGAACATACCTGTGTTGTACTCGATAGTGTGCGAGTGGTTGTGCAATCAGCCACGCTGTCCGAGGCGGCGAGCACGCAGCGTATTGTCATGTCGCCACCAGCGCACAACGCTTGCTCAATGAAGCTGTACTGCAACGCTAGCGGAACATACCTGTGTTGTACTCGATAGTGTGCGAGTGGTTGTGCAATCAGCCACGCTGTCCGAGGCGGCGAGCACGCAGCGTATTGTCATGTCGCCACCAGCGCACAACGCTTGCTCAATGAAGCTGTACTGCAACTCTAGTGGATCATACCTGTGTTGTGCCCGATAATGTGCAAGTGGTTCCGCATCTAGCAGCCAGGCTAACCGAGGCGGCGAGCACGCAGCTTAGTGCCTTATGGCCGCCGGCGCGCAACGCTTGTCCGATGAAGGTGTACCTACTGCAACAGTAGCGAAGCATACCTGTGTTGTGCCCGATAGTGTGCGAGTGGTTGTGCGTCTAGCAGCCAGGCTAACCGAGGCGGCGAGCACGCAGCTTAGTGCCTTATCGCCGCCGGCGCGCAACGCTTGTCCGATGAAGGTGTACCTACTGCAACAGTAGCGAAGCATACCTGTGTTGTGCCCGATAGTGTGCGAGTGGTTGTGCGTCTAGCAGCCAGGCTAACCGAGGCGGCGAGCACGCAGCTTAGTGCCTTATCGCCGCCGGCGCGCAACGCTTGTCCGATGAAGGTGTACCTACTGCAACAGTAGCGAAGCATACCTGTGTTGTGCGGTGTGCCCGATAGTGTGCGAGTGGTTGTGCGTCTAGCAGCCAGGCTATCCGAGGCGGCGAGCACGCAGCTTAGTGCCTTATCGCCGCCGGCGCGCAACGCTTGTCCGATGAAGGTGTACCTACTGCAACAGTAGCGAAGCATACCTGTGTTGTGCCCGATAGTGTGCGAGTGGTTGTGCGTCTAGCAGCCAGGCTAACCGAGGCGGCGAGCACGCAGCTTAGTGCCTTATCGCCGCCGGCGCGCAACGCTTGTCCGATGAAGGTGTACCTACTGCAACAGTAGCGAAGCATACCTGTGTTGTGCCCGATAGTGTGCGAGTGGTTGTGCGTCTAGCAGCCAGGCTAACCGAGGCGGCGAGCACGCAGCTTAGTGCCTTATCGCCGCCGGCGCGCAACGCTTGTCCGATGAAGGTGTACCTACTGCAACAGTAGCGAAGCATACCTGTGTTGTGCCCGATAGTGTGCGAGTGGTTGTGCGTCTAGCAGCCAGGCTAACCGAGGCGGCGAGCACGCAGCTTAGTGCCTTATCGCCGCCGGCGCGCAACGCTTGTCCGATGAAGGTGTACCTACTGCAACAGTAGCGAAGCATACCTGTGTTGTGCCCGATAGTGTGCGAGTGGTTGTGCGTCTAGCAGCCAGGCTAACCGAGGCGGCGAGCACGCAGCTTAGTGCCTTATCGCCGCCGGCGCGCAACGCTTGTCCGATGAAGGTGTACCTACTGCAACAGTAGCGAAGCATACCTGTGTTGTGCCCGATAGTGTGCGAGTGGTTGCGCGTCTAGCAGCCAGGCTAACCGAGGCGGCGAGCACGCAGCTTAGTGCCTTATCGCCGCCGGCGCGCAACGCTTGTCCGATGAAGGTGTACCTACTGCAACAGTAGCGAAGCATACCTGTGTTGTGCCCGATAGTGTGCGAGTGGTTGCGCGTCTAGCAGCCAGGCTAACCGAGGCGGCGAGCACGCAGCTTAGTGCCTTATCGCCGCCGGCGCGCAACGCTTGTCCGATGAAGGTGTACCTACTGCAACAGTAGCGAAGCATACCTGTGTTGTGCCCGATAGTGTGCGAGTGGTTGCGCGTCTAGCAGCCAGGCTAACCGAGGCGGCGAGCACGCAGCTTAGTGCCTTATCGCCGCCGGCGCGCAACGCTTGTCCGATGAAGGTGTACCTACTGCAACAGTAGCGAAGCATACCTGTGTTGTGCCCGATAGTGTGCGAGTGGTTGCGCGTCTAGCAGCCAGGCTAACCGAGGCGGCGAGCACGCAGCTTAGTGCCTTATCGCCGCCGGCGCGCAACGCTTGTCCGATGAAGGTGTACCTACTGCAACAGTAGCGAAGCATACCTGTGTTGTGCCCGATAGTGTGCGAGTGGTTGCGCGTCTAGCAGCCAGGCTATCCGAGGCGGCGGAGCGGCGGCGGCTGCGCAGCGTAAAGCAACATCGCCGCCAGCGCGTAAGGCTTGCTCGATGAATGTGTATTGCAACTCCGGCGCCGACTCTGTTTGATTACATTAATTCAGTTATTGAAAACTGCATTTGATTCAATACAAGAAACGAGATAGCGATTCATAATGAAAAAATATATGCCTTAACAAGAAAGATTGCCATCAAGAAAACCGAAGCCTTTGTCAATTTAGCGAATAAAGTGCACAGATGACCTCAAAATTCGTTTCAAAATGCAACTTGGTTTTGACCAAAACCTGTAAGAATCAGGAGCATCTGTTTTGATGTAGGACAAAAGGCATTGTACGACCCACAGAGACACGTCTGGTATGGTATAATATATTTTTCACCTCACTCGCTCGGAAAACCTCCGTTTATAGGGCGAAATCTGCGTGCAAAAGTCTATTTTATCCGCTAGCGTGCAAAAGTCATTTGAATTTCGAACACAACGATTTTGGTTCTCTTTGGTGCATGTAACTTTTTTATATTTAAGACTCCTTCAACGCGTGACTGATTTTATCAGTCGATAAATCTTCGAATAACCAATCAACGCACGCTAATAAAGGGCGATCTGGTCAGGCCGGCTAAAATCATATATGTACGTTTAAATACTTCTTTTAAAAAAAAACACCTACAATATCACGTCCAGAAACCTGGTTTGTGGTTACAGATTTTTAAGTTTTTATTTTTTCTACACTTTATTTTATGTTGAATATGTTTATATATGTATATTAATAGTAAGTATTTCAGTTTCACTTAATTAGTTAATATATTAAATACAACACAAATTTTAATATTTATTTGTTATAAAAGTTGGATAATAAGAGTGTAATTTCTTAATTGCACCCGAGAAAAAAAACAATAATTAAAAAGTTGGAAGTTTTCACAATTCACGTAGAAAACATAAACAAAGTAAATTTGTTCTATGGAGAATACATACTGTTGTCTTACTTTATAAAAATATGGAAAACAAGAAAGTTAAACCCAATTTGAAGTATTTATTCAATGCTAAAAGCCTGCATTAAAAAGAAAAAGGATTTGTTATAAATATTTGGAGACGATAAGTAATTTTACCGAAACTATTGGCGTTTTTAAAGAAGATAAAGCCGAAATACAAATTACGGCCATATTACTTTGAATTTTTAATGTGTGCTTCTCTCGTATTTATTTGGTTTGGATTTGAGTGTGTTATGTTTTAAATTAGATGTGTTAAATAGAAGGCAAAATTAAATATGATTATTTTTATGTTTTAATTGTTTTTCTTGAATCTTGCATTTTCCTCGCTGTAGTGAGGTGAAAAATTGTGTGTTCCGCATGGCTGCAAAATTATTTAGCTTCTCGTGTCTTGAAAGCCTCGCTACGCTCAGGAATCTATCTTTGAACCATTCGCTTCGCTCATGGTTCAATCTTAGATTCCTTCGCTCGCTCAGCTTTCAATTTCAACACTCGCGCCAAATAACAACTTTGCAGCCTTGCATAACAAATAACTATTGCGGCCCGGGCCGGCACTAGCCGCTGATTGATTCCGCGACTCTACACTAAGCTTGGTCGAGTGACACCACCCACACCCACCATACCCCGTGTACCTTTTGCACCGAGTTGCCATCTTTTGAAGTGATATAAACTTATTCTATATCAAATACTTAGTTCTTAATATACAAATATTAAGAACTATAAGAGATTTACAATGAGAAAATTTGCAGGATCACAAAGAAAATTACCACCAAGTAAACAAGAATTTATCAATTCAGTGATTTAGCATTTATCACTTCACTACATTCTGATTTATTTGGTACAGGCTGCATTGTTCGCGTCAGAAAGACACCTCTGGTCTAATATTCGCGGCCCGGGGGCCGGCGGTGGCCGCCGATCGATTCCGTGGCTCTACATTAAGATTGATCGACTGACAGGCACTCGACATCCAGTCCATCCTCTAAAATCATCGATTAAACCACGTGACCCTTTGATATTTTAAAGTACTAAAATTCGAATGCATTAAAAAATATAAAAATACTTGTCAAAAATGCATTTGAACAATTGCAAGAAACAAAATAGGAATATAAAATTACTAAAATCGAGTTTACACGGAAAGTCACCAACAGCTAAACACGCCTTTGTCACTTCACCGAATAAAGTAGGCAGAGGGCTTAAAAATCCAACTTCGTATAAACCAAAGCCTTAAGAACCCGGAGCGTCTATTCTAATTTAAATGGCACAAAAGGCATTGTCCGCGCCACAAAGACACGTCTGGTCTAATATTCGCGGCCCGGGGCCGGCGCCGACCGCTGATTGATTCCGCGACTCTACATTAAGATTGATCGAGAGACAGCGCATGACCCCCCCCCCACCCCGTGAAATCACTTTTTTCGCTCCGTTTCCATCTAATCAAGTGATATAAATTTCGTTACAATTCCCCGATACGTTATTTCCCTTATAAAAGTTATGAGGTTTATTTTTCCAAATAAAAACGTTTTATTGCGAAGCCGATCGTCTCTCGCCCCCGCGAGCTCTCATCTGGCTGATATCATTACGGGAATTGCGTCCGTGAGCCGGGCGCTTGGCGGTTGAGTTGTATACGTTCTAAGGTCGTGCTTTTTGCATTGCAGCAAGTTAATAAATGGCTTCATTTCTTCGCTGTAAATCATTTTTCTATATCTGCAGTGTGCGCGGGGTATTGCCTTCTTTACAGTCGTTCTGTCGTAAAATGAGAAATAAAGCGGATCATAAGTGTCGCGTATATCTTTCGTGGCAGAAGTTATGATACTAAAACGAGCCCATTATAAAATTGATGAGTCTAGAGAGTCCGGAGTGTTTAACTTTGAAAATCCTTTGTAAAAAACAGGCATCGTAGGTTTTTTTTTGTTGTTGGACACATAAACTAGATTTCCCAGAGGAAACCAGGTGCTTTGTACTAAATTGACTTAAAATTTCTTTGACCTACACTTTTTTGTTTATTTATGAAGTTTAAGAACTTACTTAACCATTGTTTAATTCCATTCTAAACATATTATTATCAGCCCGCCATCAGGTCGATGGTTAGGTAAACATATAAAATATGCTTGCGCTTAATCAAATATATTATTATAAAGTTAAATAA
This sequence comes from Apotomis capreana, assembly GCA_947623375.1. Lineage (NCBI taxonomy): Eukaryota > Metazoa > Arthropoda > Insecta > Lepidoptera > Tortricidae > Apotomis > Apotomis capreana. Next base: position 9,448,719 of record OX392501.1, on the reverse strand, counting down.
ATGTTGTATGATGAATGAATAACATAATAAGGAAGCCGTAGTTCAGCCAAAGCTTGCGCTACCCCTTCTAGCAACAGGCAAACCGTCGTGACTTCAGCTTAGCCCCGCTATATCGTCTGATGCCGTGAAGCTGAATCTTTGGCGTAGCTCTGCCACGCCGCGCCTCGCACTGGTAGTACTGCTACACCCGCGTCGCCCTCGCCCGTCAGGGGAGAGATGTCGTGGCGCTAAGTAACATCAGTGCGCGTCGCACCATACAACACGCCGCCACGCCCGAGCTTGCCACGGTTACACCGTCGTGGCGTCAGATCAGATAGAACTCCTCAAAATACTACTAACCTCCAAGTCGCAGCTCAGCGCCGACTTGGACTGCGCGCGTGCCACGCCGGGCCTCACACTGGTATACACCGCGCGCGGCGCGCGTCACGCCACGCAACACTAGCGCTGCGCTGCCGGCGCCGCCTGCGCCCGCTACAGGGGAGCCGTCGTGGCGCCAGCTTAGCGCCGCCTCGCCGTCCGATGCCGAGCAGTTGAATCTGACTGTACTGCCGCTTGGTGCAACCTGCTTACACCAAAATATCATAAATATGTACTGAACTACACATTTTACTTAACGTTAACCTAAGGCAGCAATAATTCGAAACGATTTAGCGTATTTTCGACTATAGGTACAGGTTATGTTTGCGGGAATTCAGAAGACCTCTCTATCAAGCTAAAATTACTTAGGGAGTAGTATGGTACTGGGTGGGCTCATACACTGAGGCTCTTGGGCTTTTGTAAGTGCCTGCAGCTACGGGTTGAAGCCGACCTCGCACTCCCTCTCGCGCGCTAGAATATACTCGTATATGTTCTATCTATTACGTACCACAAGTGTCGGATGGAGCGATAGAGTTAGTGGTGTATCCACAAGGAGATGCAGACGCGCCGTTGCATCGCCAAGGGCACTATAGGCCTTGCAGAGCCATGCGCCGGCGGCAGTACGCACAGCTCGTATGCATAGTGCTGCGCCGCCCGCCCATGGCCATGAGTCGCCGTCTCCAGCAACGGGTTGTAGACGGCCCTCACGCTCCCGGTACCATCTGGAAACAGAGCGATATTAAACTACTCTTGCTTTGTGCAAACAGTTACTTCCGCGGATGCATTCTAGTATGGCCTACGTGTAGTGTGGAGCAGGATGGAGCGAAGACGCGCAAGGCAGGCAGGCCGCCGCGCCCGCTGCGACGCGAACAGTCCGTGCGGCGGCCGCTGGCGCTGAGGAAGCACCCGTCGCGCCTTCTGCAACGATTCGAAGTTAATACAAACCATACTAAACCAAAACATGACCCTGATCTTTTACCATAAGATTATTGTCCAACATACGAGGGGTTTGAACATTACCAGAAACTAATAATTTGGGTCTCTTCTTCTAGGCAAGAGTGAATACTTACTGTGAATAGGCTATTACTGAACCAGTGAGCTATATACCCCGTAGTCACTTACCATCAGATGACTACGGCCACCTACTGATACGGATACTGAGGTCAATTACCGGTCGGTTTCTAAATAAAAATAAAATAAATAGTATCAGTGTATGTACTGACGTGTGACGCGTAATAAGGCGGGGCGCGCACGGCGCGTGCGTCGCGTGGCGCGGTGGCGCGCGAGGCACCCGTAGGCGCCAGAGTCACGTTCCGTCACACCGCGTATGAGTAACACATTACCCGCCGACAGGTATCGCGCTTCTGTAATCATACACAAAACGTAGTCTTCTTAGAGGAAGTTGTCTAGAAAACAAGCAGTATTAGAAACGAAAAAACTCATAAAAAGCATATATTAAAAATATCGTCAAGCAAGGGCGAGACGGATCCGGGCACCAAAATTTCCATACAAACTATTTATTTATTTAAACTTTATTGCACAAAACAAAAGTCAGTACGAATGGATTTGGATTCGGATAAGGGTTTTGCCGAATGAGGTACGGAACCCTAAGAACGGTGACCCGTTTGTAATTGATTGAATTGCTAGTGGTTGTACAGGCACACACTGGCTTAGGGACCCCTGGTGGGGTGGACTATACAAATTAGTTATATTTGTATAGAGTTAGGTAGGTAAGTAAGGTAAGTAAGTAAAGTAAGTTTGGTAATGTAATTGGTAAGTAAGTTAACTATCCAGCGTGTGTCTGCACAGACTGCGTACAGCTAAGGGTTGACTATGACTAGGGAGCCTACTGCCCTAAGTCCCTAACCTAACACCTTAACCTACGACTTGTAGCGGGATATCTGTTACCAGGAGACCTAAGGTAACAGATGGATTCCTACGGGGAGGAACGGGGTGTCGGGGAGTGGTGGTTTTCTTACTGCCAGTCAACCAGGCTCAGTTGACCGATTAAGGGCTTGAGGGTGTCTTCGCCACAGTAAGAGGAGCTTAGTCTAAGTGGTTGGATGGGACCATACGCTCAGAGAGTAGCCCTGAACACGCATGGGGTCGGGTAAGAGAGGTAGTGAAACACCATGCAACGGACAATTGGTATCTAATTTATTTTACTTCCTAACGCTATATATACAAATATCACGTACAGCACACTACTATACATTTTCTTTGTATGCTGTACGTGTAAACTGCAAGATGAGCTTGCTCTCAATTGTTGATTTGCGTAAATGCATCTAGGTTGCTGATGCATGAATTCTGTTCTCTGAACATATTGGCGTCTCTCAGGGAAGCGGCCGTATTTGACGTAGCTCAGTCATCTCTAGGCTGCATCCGGGTTGCTCTGCGTCCTGTTGGTTGGGCCTGGCTCGCTGACGCTCGGGCTTCGGAGGAGCCCGTCTGGCGGGGCCGGGACGGGCGGGAACTGGGGCGGGTCGGCTGCTGACCCTGGCTCGTACCCACATGATGACCTGAGGACCATAAAAAATAATTAATATCATGACTATAAACATTATTACTGAGGAGGCGATGCTAGTTAGAAGCGAATGCTGCTGAATTTGTTTCCAAATCGTATTGTCTAACTCCGTTTGTAAAGAATTTTCTTTATTTTCTAAATGTCTGAATAAGTCTCTGGAACTGTCAAGCACTTCCTCATCTCTGTCCAAGGGTTTTATTAATTTAGTTGACGTATTTGTATTCATTGAAAAGTTTACTCCTTTTGCGTATGTTGCTAGTACTTGTATTGTATTTATTCGTCTGGCGGCTAATATATTGTTTCTAGTTTTAATTATACAGTTTTCGGAAATGTGAATAACTCCAGTATTTTGTATTGTTATTTCTTCTCTTTCGCCATCGCAGATAATCGAAGTTCTTATTGGTTTAGTAGTAATAATAAGCCATGTGTTCGGCATATATAGTTGCTTCCATATGGTAGATGATACGTTTAGGAGTCGCGTATTGCATTCGATTGGTTCAGTTTTCTTAAATAGTAAATCATTTACGCAATTTTTATTGGATTGCATATTTTTTACGGAGGTTGGGTAACATATATAATCATTGTTTCTTTTCAAACATGACTGAAATTCTTCTTTGTCGAGTTCAAAATAATTTTCGTTGTTATAATCTATTCCAATTATGTTGTGGTATATTTCTATGCTGTATAATTTTCCTTCTTTATCCTTCTTCGGTACAGGCGTTACATGTATTAAGGTGTATTTTGCTATGTCCTGTATTGCGAAGTAACCATACACTTGTATATGGGTTGAGTTCTCGGTGCTCTTTGTGTCTACGAGTTGATTTTGAACAATTTTCAATTTTGTAGGCAGCTTCATGTTGGCCGTTGTTATGATTTGTTTTATATGTTTGATGTTTAATACATTATATATTGTTCCTTGATGCAATGATACTTCCAATAGTCCTGAATAATATTCCACTACTTCAGTTATATAATTGACTGCTAATTGGTACATTTGTAGTACTTGGATGTGTAACCAGTTTTGATCTATTTTCTTGTACCAAACATTTGCGTTGTTAATATAGTCGATTGCGTGATTTAACTTGGTTTGGAATCTTGCCAGTTTTTTCTCTATCTTTTCTTCTGTCTGGTTAACTGTTGCAATTGTGGAAATCATAAATTTGGTCTGGTGATTTGCCGCTTCTATTAGTTTGTTCTGGTTGATTTGTAAGGTATCGATGTCTTTGTAAACTTCGTCATTCACTCCGAATATTGATGTAAGCATTTGGCCAAACAATCCTCTTTTCTTCCTGACATATCCTGTTTCCATTATGAATTCCTCTGTTTTTTCTAACTTTAATTGTTCTTCAAACAAATGCTGATATAACTGCATACACTGGATGTCCTCGCTATTTCTCCTGGTGTTGTTACAAAATTGTTGAAACTGGGTGACTATACCTCTTACGTTGGTTACGTCATGTGCTATCGATTCCTTTTTATAATTTGTTTGTATCCGAAATATGCCTCGATCTATCGTTGCGGTTCCTATATGCTCCACGTAGACTGTGTATTTACTCGGCAAGGCATTTTTCCTACGCCGGTTCGACTCCCGTACGAAGAAAATTATTCAATTATCGCTTTAGTAAAAATACTAAAATAACATAAATAAATTAAATAACTAGTAATGGTATAAAATGTTTTGCATACCTAAAAGTCTTCAAGACTCTTTTATTATTCACATTCAACAAAAAATACAGATCCAGTAAACAATGTTTTTAAAAGCTTTTATTTAACTTGCAATGTATGTATACATGTATGTATGTAAGTATGTTTGTTCGGGTGGAATTTGCAACTAAATTTTGAAGCTGATATCGTCAACCGATTGAGCTGAAATTTTGCATACTTACTTAACTTTGATGACAAAACAATAATATGGCACCATGGGGCTGATCTGATGATGGAGCCGGAAGGTGGCCATAGGAACTCTATAATAGAAAAAGCAATCCTACTGAATTGGGCTCTTTAGAATTGTCTCAGTGAGCATTTGATGGATATCTAAAGAAAAGTACAGTCGGCTATAAAAGCTTGTCACTAAAATGTTTTTTTTGACAGAAACTTATTCCATTGTATTTTGTCATAAAAAGTAGTTTTTAGCAAGCTTTCTCCATTAGCGTCAGTTTGGTGAGTCTGGCATAACTAAATTCACTACATCTGTACATACATGAACATAAATTACTTATTACTATTACGTATACATCAAATACCAAAAAACACTTCCAATAAGAGTCTCAATCAATCAATGAACGCGAGCACAATAATTCACTCGTCGTGATAAACGCGCCTGCTCTACTCGCCCCCACCATATACCACTCATGAGATATCGCTGTAATTAATAGTACTCGTCCGCACATGACCGCAAGAACCTCCCACATAGTCAGCGTGAACATGAGCTTTTAATTAAGACGTTTTTTGGACCCGTCGGTTCACCGGATCCGTTGTTGTACTTCTAACGAGCGAGTCTAAGTAATTAAATGTAACACAGCTGCCAAGGCTCGGCTCTGCGTAATCCCAGGGCTTGTATTTTATAATGAACGAAGAAAAATATATTTTTTTGTGTCTTTGCACTTGTTCTACAACCTTTGTTTATTCTGTTAAATTTTTCTCGCATTTTCTTATCCAAGGTTTCGTGTTAGCGATATGTAGAGTGGAGCGATACGTTGACTTTGTGGGTGTGGTCCGACGACATATTCCAATTTCGTAACCCATCATGTAGTTTATGTATCGATAAATCCGTCCAGTTGCGCTGACCGCCCGATAACTCACGTCCACTCGCAAGTTAGTTTAAACTCGCGATTAATGGAAGTACACCCAGCGTACTCGCAGAGACACAGCCAAATGTATTGCCCATGCCCGGTTGTATTTAATCAAAGCTACATATATTTACTTGAATATAAAACTGGGTCATTTATAACGAAACGAAGTTGACATTGATACATGGATAAAGTTCCAAAGATAACGGCTACCTACATCTTTCATGCAATTTGCGCCGCGTAAGTTTTGGCCTCTGAAGTTAGCTACAAATTGCGTCGCAGTAATTGTTTTAGGTATCAAAGGGCTTCAACAGGCACAGCATGAGAGTTTAGAGTCAACTTACGTGACTCGAATAGTATTTAAAGTATCGGAATTATGTTGTCATTTAGAAGTGTACCAAATAAATCCATAACGCTGCGCATACACTGTAAAAGTGTTTATATGATAGGCTAACTAGTGAACGAGACGAGATATGGCTAAAACTCTACAAAAAGCTTTAGTATCATACGAACCGGGAGTCGGGGGTGGCACATCGATGACACGTTCACCGTGGTACCATAGCGCCACTTCCAATTCGTCACCTTCGTCTTCATCCCCCATGGGACCTGCGCTTCTGGCACTTGTCATGCCACATGTTAGCATAGCTACGCCTCCGGCGGCTGCTGGCCATGCCGTCACCACCGCCTCCCAGCTATCATCAGCCACTGGACAGTAATGATAAATAACTTATCTCCTAAATAAAAAAATAGTAGAATACTACAGGGTAAGCTAAATGACATCCGCGTTACGTATGCAGGTGTGGGCCTAAATAATCGTGGGGATACGAAATAACATCAGAATTATACTTCGTTCGTTTGTCGTATATTATGTAAAACAAAAAGTGAATCAGAATTAGGAGACTTAATATTTGGAGCAAACAGATCTATGTTGGTTCAGTGAACGTGAAATTTTCGGGAACAGAAGTGAGCAAAATTGGCTACTGTTTTATTTAAAATACGGCGCTTTACCTTTACGCTTTACCTGGAGTGTTAAACCGACATTAAAATGATAATAAAGGACGATTTTTTAATACAACTGCCTTTTTCAGACGTTAGAAATGTTACATCGAGTGATAAGATGGGACTTACCGGGCACAAGCGTAACGGGCGCCGAAAGCGCCACACCGTGCGCGTTCGCGGCTCGACATCGTAACACCCTGGCGCCACTGGCTCCACTCGTAATGGCACTACTGATACCCGTAGGCGCCGGTGCTATCTCCAGTGTACCATTGCTGTGTACTCGTCTGTCGGGACAACATAAAATCTAAGTTGTAAATAAAATGTGTAATCACACTAATATTATAAAGGTCAAGTTTGTGAGTGTGTTTGTGTTTATGTGTATGTTTGTTACTTCTTCACGCTCAAATGGCTGGGCCAATATTGATAAATTTTGGTATGAAGGTAGGTAGACGGCACACCCTTGTCAGGGGCCAAGATTTTTTTAGGTCACTGTGCAAGAGTAGTAAACAGTTATGTACTATATGCGATAGTTCAAATGGATTTTTAAGTTGAAAGCTGACCCCTGATGAAATTACCGTCAAGGCGTCAAGGTGTGTGGGCCAAATGCCAATAATATTTCGATACTGTTTCGACGTCGAGCAAATACACAGTTGCAGAAATGAAACGGTATTTTTACAAGCATATGGCAAACATGCCACCAAATCATAAATAATTTCATAATTATATAAATATAATATTACGATATCTGCTATCATAAAACCCACCAATCCGAGACAAGCACATTACTCGTATTGGATCGTTAAAACAAAAGATGGCGTCCTAAATAAGCAAAAGGCCCTAATAAATGAGATAATGTTTATTTCGTTCTTAACTACCCAATTAACGGTCAAAATATCCTCACAAAAATCATGGCACAAAAATGTTTCTTGCCTAATTAGCACGTGTTCGTGTTTCCTTTCATGGAACATCAAAGAGATAGCCTACAGTTGGGAGGTCCATAGCTACCTACCAAGTCGCCCCTCTGATTTTTGGTCTTACAGAATTAAAGTAAACAATGGTGTGGCACCTTTGTAAGTAAGTAAACGAACCATAGGGTAAATTGTTTTACTAAAAGTACCTATTTCATATTATAATCGCCGACAAGCTCCAAGAAATTCGACTAAGATGGTTTGGGTATGTCAAGAGGACGTCTGTATACGTCGGTGTTACGTCGGCCACTTGACGCCCTAGGCTTCGATGGATCAATATTATTAAATAAGGACCTGAACAGCTGCGGGTTAGATGAAGACGATGGAGCGAAGCGGAAGCCAAAATGTAGGAAAGCGAACACTGTCACCGGACGGGACAAACCTTAGGAGGATGATGATGACCAGAGCTCGGCGTGGGTGAGCTGTTTTCAGCTGTTTGCATAACATGCACATACCTTGTCATGCCCTTGCCCCACGTGCCCCATAAACGAATGAAATGATTTTATTTACGTCGCAATAAAAAAAAATTAGAACCTACGGAACGTGATGAATCTATTTTGTACAGCTTTCCGCTTAAGTGGAAAAACAGTCTTAACGAGTATTAAAGCAAACTTCCTTCGATAATATATTATCCATATGATACTATGAAGGTTAATCAAGTGAATATCAAACCTCTTAAGATAGGCAATAAATCTGTTATAAACTGGTCTTCACCTGCTTCTGTCAGTCAGAATTTAGTAGACGTCATCTCTAGAAACCCAGACTTGGATTTTTAGAGAGTATGTCAAAAACTTTCGGAAGCTTCAGACATGGTGGACAGCATTCTAATGTACAATTTATCTCCACTCACATCATTCAGTGGATCTAGAAAGATCTTTTTCTATTTATAAATGAATATGAAACCCAATGCGGAACTCGTTAAAAATTTAAAATATAGAAAGACAGTCATTTATTACAATAGCACAGAAAATTTACAATAAATAAAAAGCTTATTATTCGTTTTGTAATGTATTTTCATTTTAGTTTAATCAATTAATCATTCCAGTGTTGTCTTTTTAACCGACTTCAAAAAAAGGAGGGGGTTCTCAGTTCGGTTGTATGTTTTTTTTTTTTTTTTTTTATAATGTTTGTTACCTCATAACTCCGTCATTTATGAGTCGATTTGGAAAATTCTTTTTAGGTTCATTAATAGACATCTCAAGGTTGGTCCCATAAAATTTTGGTAGAGATCGGATGACGAGATGTATGAGGAATCGAAGGAATTCCTGAAATTTTATAGGCAGTCATAATATTTTTCATATATTTTCTAAAACTATTTAAGTATTTGCATATGGTAGTCATCATCTTCCAATGCTGAACTGATGATGGAAGGTACAACTCCTTAACGGTTAGGAGTTAGGAGATAATTAAAACGAGATGCATTCCTTCAAGACCTCCCTGATCACCCCGCCATAAGTATTTTATATGAATCACTAAAAAGCGAAAAAAAAAATTTTAACAAAAAAAAGAACCGACTTCAGTAAAACTAAAAATCCAAAAATAACCCGTTCACGTACAGATTACATTTGACTCACCCTTTGAAGTCGGTGCCAAACCTCACGTAAACTTTAATATATAAATATAATAACAGTGGTTTGGGATCGACTTCAAAGGGTGAGTCAAATGTAATCTGTACGTGAACGGGTTATTTTTGGATTTTTAGTTTTACTGAAGTCGGTTCTTTTTTTTGTTAAAATTTTTTTAAGGGTACACCTTATCCATATTAATATCTACAAGACACAACTATATGACATTAATGACGTAAAAATAGCTCACCCAAGCCGAGCTCTGATGATGACCAATAAATAGTTCCTGGTTATTTACGTAGAAATATCAACACAAGTGCGTTGCAATAAGGTTACCAATGCCAATTATTAAGGGAACTATACTGCACTATACTAAGATATGCGTCATTTCCTTGTTACTGTTTTAATACATCGCATTAGGTACTTTCAGCCTTAATTCATAGTAGGTAATATCAATGACAAAAAGGGCGTACATTTTTTGTTGGACAATGCGTTTCCAATGCCGGGCAAACCCCTACCTACCCTGGGGGCACAGGCGTCCGTTCGCGTCGGTAATTACGCGGACAAATTATGATTGCCCTCATTACGTTTAATTATAACTCCTCGGGTTGCGAAAAATTGCCTTCATTAGCACCGTTTGTCGCCCGACACCGGTCGCAATGTTCCTGAATGTTATGGCGGTGGTTCGTCGAGTAATTAGCTGAATTGATCACGTTATTGGAAATATCTTAATTATCAATTAGAAGTTTTTTCATCATTGAAATTTTTACATTAACTCTTGTTACTTACACTGAAATTGTGATGAAAAAAGCGATGTGAATGTTTTAAGCTTTAAATTAGGTATTGACATACACACAGTTTAAGCCTAAAACATCAATTAGGGTCAACTACAGCTCAGACGTGGTTGAATATCAATTTACTCAAAGTGATATAAACGATAAAACATGTCATACGTATAATTGCGACGCACATAAGTACGATAAACGTAACCATCATGGTCCAGTTGCAAAGTTTCAGGGACCTAATTCGGGAATGCCGTTTGAGAGATCGCAAAACGTCAAAACTCTATTAGATAACAGTGATATCGCCTTTGAACTGTCATTAAAATGCGATGAGCTTAAAGTAACATATCTCATCTCAGTTTTGGAAATACGAAGGCGATAATGATTGTCAAAAATGCTATTCATGAATATGAATTTCTGTTTTGAACAAAACGTTACTGACTAAGTAATTTCACTCACTACACGGTCAAGTTAAAGTATGCGCCTATTATTTATGCCGTCACATACAAAGGAAACGGAAATTAAGCGCGACCGGAATGACGAAGTTGCGATTTTCTAGGGATATCGCCACTTGTCAAGTAGGGACACGTCAAAAGTGACGGATGGCGATGAAATGGAGAGATCTCCATCATCTCTCTAAAATTGGTTGAATTACCCCCCAGGCTCGACAAAGAATTAAAACTGACTGAGTCAGTCAGTTTTAATTCTCCGTCCGTCAGTCGAGAACACCGCTGATTTTTAGTTAGTTCCCCATTCTAATTAAAAAAAAGGATTGCCATTAAAATCTCCTATGAAATCTGACAGTAAGTGTCAATCCCAAGGCGCATTGCCATAATAATTAGTGTATAATTTCACAAGTAATTAAAGATTGGTCTGGTTATTAAAAAGACACAGCTTAACTTGTTTGATTTATTATTATTTATTTATTTATTTTACAACAAAGATTACATATAATCTAAAGCCCTGATATGTAGGTATGTAATATCTCAGATAAAAATTCCTCCAACTTCATCAAATCGAAAAAACACTGTTCAATATTTGAAATCGGATAAACGTGGATCTCGACTCAAAGCATTTCTCGAGGCAAATACAAATAAACAGCAGGTAATTTCAATATTCTGCCCGACACAAAATTGGATTCTTTTGATGAAAATATCCTGTTATTGTGTTCGATACCGATACACCGTTAATAATTATAGTAACAATCCAATTTTCTTGGGTGAGCTACGAAAACGACAGAAGAGGTAGCGGGGAGTGTGCCTAACAAGAACAAGTTACATGGCTACTCTTGTTTTATAATAGAGAGGGCAATTAGGCGTAGTTACACTCACTAGCAAAAAATAACTAGTAGAAAAATTGTATACCTAGATGTGTAATTGTAAAATCCTTTATTTACATTCTAAATTTTCCATCGCAGTGCTTATTTAGAACAGCTGAAGGAAAGGCGGAATATAGAGAGACCATGTAGCTACCTACACAGCTTTGTTAGCCTCACTCACCGTACGTACGAGTGGATGTTATGTACACATACTTGCAAAATATCAAGTACCTAGAGATTTTAATCTTTGGTATGCAATTTTAGAATCTCCTTTTTGTACAGTTTAAATTGTTACTACATCAGTGTTGTAAACGGCATATGGAAAGGTAATTTCTTAAAACTACGATTATAATTTTGTCACTATTTTTTTTTATCGGATTGTTTGATTACCAAAATTAAATAAGTTTCAATCCCTAAATTATATTATATACAACAAGCTGTACAATAATACGACTGTATTTTATATAATTTAAAAGTTTAAAGTTCACATCGATAGCAAATTCACTGGAAAAATACTAATAATCACCCGGGAAATCAGTAGCTGTGCTATTGAGGCCTTCATTTAAACAGTTGTCAAATATTGTCATTGCATCAGCATAATCTAACCTAAACTATGTTAATTAATATTTATTTTGATAACTGTAACCGCAATATTTTGCTCAACAACACAAAGGACACGAAGAGAAAACAGAGAAAGGAGAAGTAACACGAAGGACTTTCTACAAAGTTGAATCTGTATAATTATGACTATGAGTACCTAAGTAAATAAACCATCTACCTTGACCATGTAAATTAAGAAAATTAACCTAGGTACTTAAGAGGCCTTATTCCTTTTTAATATTTTTTTATATTATGACAAATATATGGATAATTTCAACCAACTTTTTGAAGTGAATAATACTTTTTCCCGAGTTCTAGGTAGTAACATAGCTATTTCATGCTTTTAATGCTTGCAGTCGAAAACAAGTTGAAAAAACTAATTTTCCGCGTAAATTTCGTCAATTTCGAGTAGTTTTTGAAAAAAAAATTATCAATGAAAAATTCAAACAGTAGGTTTCAAATATATACCAATAAATTCCAATAGTCCTGTTCTAGGTAGTTACATCCATAATATACTATCCATACTAATATTATAAATGCGAAAGTGTGTCTGTCTGTCTGTTACCTCTTCACGCTTAAACCGCTGAATCGATTTTGATGAAATTTGGCATGAAGATAGTTTAAGATCCGAGGAAGGACATAGGATAGTTTTCATCCTGGAAATTATCCCTAAAAAGATTGAAAATGAGTAAGTAATTCATGATGACATTGATGACCCTGTCGGAAATGTAATGATTAGACCAAAAGCACAGTTGCTCTTACATTTGCTTAGGCGCATTAAATAATCCCTTTTATTAATTAGGGTGATTAGGTGGATATCTATCGTGTTGTACGAGGTTGCTTCCATACTTCCAAGTTCCACGCGGACGTAGTCGCGGTCAAAATCTAGTCAATAATATGTTAAGAAACATGTTTGATAATAGAGAAAATATTCTAAAACAATTACAATTTAAAAGGAATAAGGCCTCTTAAATTCTTTTAAATTGCGATATCACGTCAATAATTAAATATTTTTTTGTTTGTGTATTTTTTGTTAGTGTATTTACGGACGTTAAGATTATGGTGGTGACATGGGTACATCTGTATGCTCTGTACAATTTGAGTAGCATAGGTCAATGGGTTGCTTTTGTTGTCATCGAAATAAAGTAGTTTCAAGTGATAATTATTTTGCCAGTGAGTGTATGTTCGCTGGGCTTATTCGGCGTTAAAGCAAATCTCATATCAAGTGTTCAATGAACGCGCAAATTGGACTTGTGTGCTCAATTGTGTCTAATACTAAGGTTGATTTACTTTTTTTTTTTTATGTCATAGGGGGCAAACGAGCAAACGAATCGCCTGATGGAAAGCGATTGCCGTCGCCCATAGACACCTGCAACACCAGAGGAGTCACAAGTGCGTTGCCGGCCTTTCAGGTGGGAATACGCTCTTTTCTTGAAGGCTTGAAAGTCGTATCGGTCCGGAAATACCGCAAGCGACAATTCATTCCACAATGCAGTCGTGCGAGGCAGGAAATTTCTAGAAAAATCTAAGTGGTGAGGATGAAAGGATTGTCGCGTTGAACGATGGCGGAAAGAAGCGGCAGGAATCAATCCGAACAACTCCTCGGAGCACTCCCCGTTATATAAGCGATAAAAGATGCAGAGAGAGGCTACATCTCTACGTAGCGCCAAGGAGTCAAGCCGATCTGAAGTTCGCTGGCAGTCGACGATACGAGTCGATACTTATTTTATACTTTATTGCACAAAAAAGTGTACAAATGGCGAACCTAATGCCATAAGGCATTATCTTCAAGTCAACTATTAGGATTAACTGAAACAGTTTTAAGGTGCGAGGAATTTGAAACTTGAAAATAAGAGTAAGAGAAGATTGATATAACTATATTAATATAATTAATATTATATAATTACATAAACTACATCATTTACCTAGTGTAAAACATTGTGCCGATCATTAGTCCTCGAGCTTATAATAAAAGGGAAGCTTTGGCAACATGTGCTTGGAAGTAAGCTTTGCTTGTGCTTGCCTGATATACAAAGGTACTCTGTCTGTGCCTGATAGGGAGTGGGAGTTCGTTCTTGACTCGAATTGCTTGAACAGTAAAATAATTCGACATAAAGCCAATGCGAAAGGTAGGTCGTGTCGAAATAAGCTTGTACCTAACTTTCTTAGACAAATTTAAAAAAAAATATAGTTAGAAACGGGCATTCACACATAATCGGCCAAATGTACGTAATGTATAGTCGGGAAATGAAAACTTTTCGATTTCATGTTATGGTGTTAAGGTTAAAAGAGACGAACCTTTTCAATCCACGACTGTATTTAATAAATTACTAATAGAATAATTCCAAGTTATATCTTTTCGAAAAATATCTACTGTTATGTTCCTTCTCTCCAACTTATCTATTCGGCAATTCCGCATTTGCTGTTGAGTAGCATTACCTCTGACACCATTACAGTATTATTCCCGGAAGGTAGAAGGGAGGGGTCATAGTTCGCGGCCGAACTACTGCGCTTGCTACAACACGACACCCATGTCTCTTTGACCTCAACCTAATTGAGAAGTGTCGTAGACGAGGGTAAATTAATACCGTTATAATTCAAGAGACGACGCTCAAGTCTACAGGGAGATAATGAATCAATTTGAAACAAGATTAACTCCGTGGCAACAGGAGGGTTTTCTTTTAATCTAAATTTCGTGATCTTTATGTCGGCGCTTTGTGCCCGTTGTTACCTTACTGGAAAAATTTAATTTGCAGATGATTGAAAGGCGACGATCGGTGATGCGACGCGCGTCCGCCGGCCCAATAATGGGGACCGGGTTCGGCTCGGCATTTGCACAATTTCATGAAGATTATTAAAAAGTTGGCCAATACCTGATGAAGATAGTGATTGAATGACCACAACGGTTATCATAATGGTAGTCTCAAGTGCCGTACTATAAGTTCGCAACGACGCCAGTTAACGGAAAATAGTCGTGCCTATTCGGATAAATCTATCGTCATGGAGGCTAGGTTAGATTTTTAGGGTTCCGTGTCTAGAATAGCAAAAATTAACCTTAATAGTTTCGTCATGCACGAACACGACGGTAATACAATGTTACATTTTTGTATGTTCCTGGGGGCACGGTAGTGCCAGACGAGCCAAGCGAAGCGCGAGGGCACTACCTAGAAATTTCCTGACTCGCACGACTGCATTGTGGAATGAATTGTCGCTGGCGGTATTTCCGGACCGATACGACCTTCAAACCTTCAAGAAAAGAGCGTATTCCCACCTGAAAGGCCGGCAACGCACTTGTGACTCCTCTGGTGTTGCAGGTGGTGGGCGACGGTAATCGCTTACCATCAGGCGATTCGTTTGCTCGTTTGCCCCTATGACAAAAAAAAAAAACCTATCTGTTCGAGAGCGCTTCCTTAGCTTTTTGTACTTTACTTTTTAAATACAAAATCAAAAGATGAGTGAAGGAGATAATCATGAAAGAAAAAGGTCGAGTGATAACGATAAAAAGGTGCCGCGTCAGTATTCCAGTAGGTATACGGGCAACGCGGGAATCGGGTACAATTTAGTCACACACACACTCTTATTCACCAGATGAGGAATCGAACTTTTAAGTACTTTTTCTAATTACTTGTGCTTGCTTTCTGTGCACCGCCAATTATTAGAGATACTGTTTTAGACGTTTAATTACTCTCTCTGCATTCATACTTATTTATGTTATATTTTCAGGGTAATTGAAATGAGATTTAATGTCATTATGACAATTTTTGATGGGCACGATACACTATGTCGACGAGTACATATACTTGGGCCAGATAGTCTCTTTCAGTAACAGGCAGGATAAGGAAGTCGAAAGACGAATCGCAAACGCCTGGAGGAGCTACTGGTCCATGAAGGACCTTATGAAGGGAACCCTCCCGCTAGCACTACAGCGCAAACTCGTTGACATGTGTATTCTGCCCATCCTAACCTACGGTGCTCAGACATGGTCACTCACAGAGGGTCAGAAGTCCAAATTGAAGGTTTGCCAAAGGGCTATGGAGCGCAGCATATTAGGTGTTAAAAGGACGGATCGAGTCCGGAACACTACGTTGCGCTCCAAAACACGTATTGCTGATGTTGGAGAAAAGACCGCCAGGCTGAAGTGGGACTGGGCAGGCCACGTATGCCGCATGCACCCAGACAGATGGGCTAATCACATAACGCAGTGGGTGCCGCATGATGGGCGGCGACGACGTGGCAGGCCAAGACGGAGATGGTGGGACGACGCGATTGGACGCGTTCCTAAGTGATTGGCCAGAAATAGCATTGAACAGGGAGTTGTGGAAATCGAGAGGAGAGGTCTTTGCCCTGCAGTGGGACACCAATATAGGCTAGTAAAAAAAAAATGTCAATTTTCAAATTTAAACTCTTCAAAAGTCAGACATAGAACCCTGAAGCTAATATTGAGCCAGCGATATTTGAAGTGCTGTACGAATAATACAATAAACCCACCGCACCGCTTCTAATAAGTTGAATCAAAGCCACTCTTATAATTTCGCGGAACCGTGGCTAGCGAGTTTTTTTTTAATCCAGACGTGACTTTTTAAAACGTGTCGCTTCTTACCTTTGTGTCCACACGTTTATTTATCATTGAAGTTATTTCATTTGAAAGGAGGACGCAGAAATATGGTTTCTACTATTAAACGTTTAATATAGTTAAGAATAATAAAATCAGCACGCCGCTTTTTTTTTCCTGCTACTTTTAAGATTTATTAATGGCTACTCTATTATTTCCGAGGTAGCAGGAGCGTTTTGTTTTAATCTAAACGTGACCTGATAAAACTTGGCGCTTGGGTCTTTGTGCCCGTGGTGTACCTCCGGTTATTACCTTACTGGAGCTATTTAATTTGCTAGCGATTGAAAGGCTATGATCGGTGATGCGGCGCGCGTCCGTCGTCCAATAATGCGGACTGGGCCCGGCATTTGCACGGTTTCACAGGGCCCAGCCGGCCAAATCTTGATTATTAAACTTGGGCCGATTTCTAATGAAGGTAGCATAATGGGAGGAAAAGATGGTAAGTAAGATTAGAAGATTGGATATTAAGAACTTTGACGTCAATGCGCAGTTTCCAAGTTTCATATTTAATAAGAATTGGGCTACAAATACAAAAGGAGGAAATTAATATCTTCTCTGAAAAACAAACTCATATTTGGTTTGGCGTTGCAAATTAACTTTCTGTGAATTATGTAATGATATAAAATGAACAAACGGTAAAATGGGAATCAACATGTTAGATCATTTGAATAACATGCTAGGTATGTCGTCATTTGATAAGGAGTCTTTATACATGTCGGTAAACCTAGACTGATAGACGCGCTTGTAACATGTTAATTTAACAATATAGCAAAGGTCGAGTTTGCTGCACGCATTGCATCCTTGGTTAGGTATCCTACATTAATTCCATGAATGATGCCGTCAAACAGCACTCGCGCCAGCAGCTCAGTCAAGAACCAGGACGGTAGTAGATACCTTATGCTGGTCCGAGTGTAGCTCTTGCCCGTTCTCGCTAGTCCACGTGACGACCAGGGGCAGGACGCCGCGGCAGTAGGCAGACGCGCGTCTGCGCCAGCCGCGAATACCGCGCGCACCGGCGGCTATATCGTATCGTAGTAAAATAGGGCGTTAACCACGGCTATGATTTTGCCCGTTCTTGTATTCCTTCCTTCACTAAACCATTACCATTAACAAATATGAAACCCGGTACATAAGTTACCTGCGTTGGTCAGAGTGCAACTCCTGCCCATCCTCGCTAGTCCACGTGACGGCCGGGGGTGGGTCGCCGCGCGCGACGCACGGCAAACGCGCGCCTGCGCCGGCCGCGAACACCGCGCGCGCCGGCGGCTCTGTCGTGAACCAGGGCGCTAACCGCGGCTCTGATTCTGTCTGTTCTTCCGTTCCGTCTTCGAGTGCAGCGCCACCTGTTGACATGTAATTACAAACCTTGAGATATGTTTCACAGAAACATAATTTCTATACTGTTATACAATTCAAATAACATTATTTCTTATGAAAGAGAATACATGATGTCAGGAAAAATGTAACCAGAGTGATACACGTTTACTTTCATTTTCATTGATTCCAACGCTTCTTTATAAAAAAAATTGTGGCCTTATCTCGCCAAATCCGCTAGACGAATTTAAACCAATTACAGCAATAAGAATGGCTGAACATCCAAACATCGTTTTTGAGATATTTTTCTCCCGAATATGGTAAAGATAAAGGACGTTACGAGAAGGAAGTTGCGGGCACCTTAGTATTTAAATAGAAATAACCCACACCTGTGCAGACTTTAAGTGATTTACGACGGATAGCAGTTCCATATTTTTAGCCCCAGACGCAAAAATCGGTATTGGTTTAGTTACATTAAATTTCGGAGAATAATATCGTATCAATCGACCACAAATTGCATGTTACCACTACGTCTGCGGAGTGTTTACTATTTGGGTTCCTCTTCAAATCTCAGCTACAAAAATCCCCTCAGCAAAGCGGGTAAATCTTAATAGAAATAAAACCGCCGAAACCGTTCTTAACCTGAGAATATGCGCTAAAACCCCAGACGGAGGAGTTTAATACTGTAATGTAGACAAACAATCGAGCAGAGAGATTGTATCACGCCAGCGGCGTGATGAGGGAGGGGGGGAAGACAATGAACTAAAGTATCTCTTGGCAGAGAAGAGTCGGATCTTTTTCTATCTGTTTCATTGTTATTTTTATTTCTTTTGTCAGTAGATGCTTTTAAAATAAATAAAACTTAACTGTTTGCAGACAATAGCCGGAGTGCGTTCCAGTGTGAGTACCGCGGGGCGGAAGGCCGAGGGATTCTTTGCAAACGAACGCTAACTTTGAGCCACTTAAAGTCTCAAACAACACAAGTGGAGTTTGGAACCGTTTCGCAAAAAAAGCGCGGCCTACTCAAACATCGTTCACACGATGGATTTAACTGTTCAAGTGGAGAGCCAAGTTAGTGGTCAGTACCCAATAGTATTGAGCTCGCATATAGGTACCTATGTATATGTAACCAATAATTACCCAAATGGTTTTTTTAAGTTAAAAACCAAATAGACTAGTTTAGAATCAAATATTTACTTAGTTATCGTGCCCTGTGATAAACAAGCCGGAGGGAACTAAGTTCAATGGAGGACTAAACATTTCTACAAGGAAATTTTGTTTTCTGCACATTCCTAGAGCAAGTAAACGTGTGGTTTATATAGCTAAGATGTAGTACAAGCTAAAGCAAACACACAAGTAGTGTCCAGATTATGCTACCTGTGAATGTGGCCAAGCTGTGTTCACGAAACCGTGTATACTTTTAAATTTATAGAGATTTCTTTCACGCACACAGAGAAAGCCATTGTCTAAGTGTGACTTTTTGCATTATTTACATATTATGTATATATGTGTACATCTGTACATATATTGGAAGATATACATTAAATCATAGGTAAAAAACAGAGATCGTTTCCATAAGTGTTTTCGTGGTCTTTCCTAAAATACCCGGTGAATAAAACTTGCACTTTCTAGTCTATGAATAAAATCATTCAACTCGTTGATCAATGGACAACGCTATTAAAACGTAGGTACTTATTACTTAAAGATAAACCGACAAGCATAATTACATTATCCATACTAATATTATAAATGCGAAAGTGTGTCTGTCTGTCTGTCTGTTACCTCTTCACGCTTAAACCGCTGAACCGACTTAGATGAGATTTGGTATGGAGATAGTTTGAGACCCGGGAAAGGATATAGGATACTTTTCATCCCGAAAATATTTAGTGTTCCCATGGGATGAGCGGGTAACACCGCGGGGCACAGCTAGTCATTTATAAAGGGTAAGGTATACTAGCACTGTCACGGCACTGAACGGGGCACGAGTAAAAGTTGATAAAACTTTGATGCGGCGGGGCGGGGGTGAATTGTCCTCCGTCGTGTAATCCGGTTAAGTTTGTTAGCGGTTGTTGGAGAATTAGTTTCTGTTTCACTTTAGAATGAGCCCACCGGGGCGAGCATGCTTCTTGCGGATCGCCAGTGTTACCAGCGCTTGCGCAAAAATAATAAAAAATAACCCACCAACATGAAAAAAAAAAGGCCAAGTGCGAGTCGGACTCGCGCACCGAAGGTCCGTACAAACACTTATCTCATCTTAACTGGCCGGGTTAAGTTAAGTTTGCACCTGGTATGTATGGCGCCGGATACAAATGAGGGGCAAAGTTAACGCAACTATCACGTTTGTTGTATGGGAGCCCACTTAAATATTTATTTTATTCTGTTTTTTAGTATTTTTTGTTACAGCGGCAACAGAAATACATTACCTGTGAACATTTCAACTGTCTAACTATCACGGTTCATGAGATACAGCCTATGGTGACAGACAGACAGTTGGACGAACAGCGGAGTCATAGTAATAGGGTCCCGTTTTTTACCCTAAAGAAAAGACACACAGGGCCAAAGCTACAATAACAAACTTTTGCCCGCGTGGCAATCATATACCTAATCAAAAGATTATTATGTATGGGATCTATTTGTTCCCAACAGAAGTTCTGTCCTACATAATCACCCAGATACTATTCGACGTAGGTTGTGAAGGATAAATCGATAAATACTGTTTTGTGTAATACAATACAATATCAAGATGTTGTATTCATTTTATTTATTATAGTAGGTAGCTCTTCTGTCGAATATGATAGGTTACTTTTTAGTTTTTATCTATTAACTAGCACCTTAAGCGTCTGTCACAATCAAGTAAGTAGTTGTCCCTGTAATTTAACTTATCGCCAAAATAATCGAATGAATCGTAACCCGCGGTATTTCATTTCAAATTTCGAATATTTTCACCTCTTACTTTATTAGAAATTACTATATATCTCGTAATTACTTACTTATTCCGATGATTCCATGATCTAAAGCGAATATTGCTCTTTTTACCTCACTTATGGATTATTTTACCTTAAATAATCAGACGTCATAGAATATTGTAAAAAATATAAAGGTCAACCATTTCGCTTCGGAATGTATTATATTCAGTTTATCTAGTTACTATTGTTTCCTCTTATTCATTGCGGTAAAAACTTTGTCAGACATGAACGATGTCGTGCAGCTAGAGGTAGGTATATCTGCCTTCGGTATCGTCTGGGTAAATAAGTTTCCCTCCTGGCTAGTTAATGCTGTAGCGTCCTGGTATCCTGACAGGTAAATACATTTTGTACAAATAAACACGTTGTACCTACCTCCCCCTCCTGTTGCCCCCGGCTCGGCTATTTATCTCTTCTCGGAGACGCAACGAATCAATTTTATATGTTTTTTCCTTCCCACTCCAACCTACTTTAATCAAAGTCAGAACGAGGTTCCAAATAAAAACACGAACATGAAAAATAAAGGTAACAATCTTGGTGCTTGTAGCGGAATGAGGAGAAATGTCGACATTGAAATAAAGAACGGGGGGTTTGGGGGTCGGGCTTTATCTCGCGTTATCTCAACAATGAAGGTCGGGCTGCGGCCGGCCGGACTTATTGTTCTGGTGTCACATGGGTATCACAAATGTAAACGAAGTTGTCACTCAGACCTAAAATTATGGCGTCACATGTAGATTGTCACATTTATCATCCCTGCTTGACTTTTCACGGAAAGAAAAACGGAATAATGAAATAATGAACTTTATTCTGCAACTAGGCCACAAGGGCACTTTTACATGTCTGAAAATAACTAATAATAACCTAAATTCAAAATTAAAGAAACACTCAACCAAACATAGCTAAGAGCCACGGACAGGCAAGGCTTTCGATAAAAAAAAATCGGACCATCCGTGGGAGCTACAATGCCACAGGCAGAAGCACAGATATACATACACACAGATGCACATGTTAAACTTATAACACCCCTCTTTTTTGTCGGGGGTTAAACAGATAAATGAAGCGGTAGCCAGTATAAACTAAAGAAACAATTTCAGAAATATAACTGTCTCCTGTTTGGAATTGTATGGATTTAACAGTATGATGTTTAAAGGAGTCCATGTTTTCATGGAAGATAAAATAAATTCAAGATAAAAATTTTAATACCGCAAATCATATTCCTTTGATATTTTCATTTATGTTTAGACTTTAGATATGAAATGCACATATGTTTCAGATTTTATTCCAAGGCTTGTTTTAAGGATTGTTAGGTATTTACTACTTTTACGAGTAGGTATAAAAGAAAATACTTACGGTATGAAACCAGTAGGACCACGGATAGCAGCTGCAACGCTGCACCGGCATAGCACCGCATTAGCGTCATCTATGGACAAATCCCAAAATCATTATGATCATCATCACCGACATTCTCGACGTAGTTCTCTAATAAAAACATGCCTCACTACTTCAACCCTAGGCATCCTTCATTCAGCTGTTCCCAGATAATCTCCTCACATCATCCGTCCATCTACAATGTAGAGCTTTAGTCTGGGGGCGTCAGGAAAAGGGGAAGGGGTCATATTGTGGAGGATAGAGTCACATTTTAACTTAGCTGATCTAGCTAGTATAAAAATGCTCAAATATTTGTAATTACGTAACCAAATTTAATCTAATAAATTTCTGCATCCTCTACATAACATTAGGGAAAACAGGAGGTGTGATACAAAATAGTTCGGGAACTCATTTTCTTGCAAATTGCCTTGCCTGCATACTTTTGACCGGGAGTGGTATAAATTCCAGAACCATTCCATCGATTACCCGTTTACATTGTCAAGAACTAAGTGTGATGAACCAATAACAGCCAACAAGTGCTACCAACCAATCAGCGTCGAGTAAAAACAATCGTAGTGTAACAAGTGGTATGAATCAATCCGCCAAGTCGCGGAGCTAAGAAATATGGCCCCAGGTGCTAAAACACCTTTATCGCGGAACCCTTGGTTTGTCTTAATTTACGACTCTGTTTACACGCCCCTACGTTCCGCTAATCACTTTAAAGTACTTGGAGTACTCCAATTTAAATACATGTAGAACCTCTTTGAAAAGTTTCGGTGAAATGGAAAGTTTCTTTCCATTTTCATTTAAATATGTGAACCTTTCAGATACAATTGTTGTTAATGAATGGCTGGAACTTGAATAACTAAAAATTTAATTTTCCCTGCTATACACTTGGGGGTATAATAAATATTTATTACATGTTTTGTGGTACGTATCATATTTACAACACAACTTTATAAAATACCTACCAGAGGTTTTCCACATTTTTCAAAATAAATTGTAAAGGCCCACAAAACGGTCTAAGTAACCAACGTGCATTGTGTATTTTAAATAAATAAATAAATATCGGACCACCTCACACAAATCGATCTAGTCCCAAATTAAGCTCAAGAAGGCTTGTGTTATGGGTACTAGACGACGATATACGTACTTATATAGATAAATATATACTTAAATACATAGAACAACCATGACCCAAGCACAAATATTCGAGTGCATCACACAAATATTTGTCCCGGCCGGGATTCGAACCCGGGACCGCCGGCTCAGTAGGCAGTTGCTTAACCACTGCGCCAACCGTGTCGTCAAAAAGGGATGTAAATTTTATTAAGTGTAGGTACGCAATAGGTACGTGGCAAGTAGCAACTCCGTAAATTGTCGTTGCGATTGCTAAAACTGACATGTGTAAGATTTTAATTACTAGAAATAATACCGTACACTGTTAAAAATTATGTGATTTTACACACAAAAAAATTACAGAAACCTGTATAATTCCCTCAAAACCTGGGAAAAGTACCAAAATTTTGGTTTTTTTCCATAATTTTTGGTAATTTTAAATATCTTCGTTAAATTCAACGATTTTGATGTCTTTTTACAAAAAAAATATGTAATAATTAATAATATGTGTACGTTTACATAAAATCTGTAAAATTACATAGAGCGTCTGGGACAAATACATTTCAATATGTATTTATAACGCTTAAAACTGTAATTTTACATACATAAGTCGTCATTCTACACATCTTCAGAAAAAACCCATTTTTATGTGAAATTACATAAGTTTTTTGTAATGATCATAATAATTTTAGTAGGATTACGTAGAATATTAAGTAAATTTTCAGTTTTTTCTTTATTTTTCAATATATCGTGTAATTTTCAATTTAATTCTGTGTTTTTTCATAAACAATATGTAATAATCATAAAAAATTTGTATATGTACATAAACTCTGTATAATTACATGGAATGTTTGGGAAAAATACATTTCAATATGTATTTATAACGCTTTTATTACATACGGAACTCGTCATTTTACATAGTTTTGTAATTATCCCAAATGTATCAGTAAGATTTCATAAATATTCTGTAATTATACAGGTTTTTCTTTATTTCACAAAATATCGTGTAATTTTCAATTATTGTGTGTGTTTTTACATAAAAGTCATGTAAAAAATCACTAAAAACTTGGACGTTTACATAAAATCTGTATAATTACATTGAATGTGTAGGCAAAGTACATTTAGACATGTATTTACAACGATTGAAACGGCTATCTTACATACGAAACTTGTTAATTTACATATCTTTCTGAAAAACACATTTTTTTGCAAATTTCCTGTACCTTTTTGGAATTTTCCCTAAAGTATCTGTAAGTTCTCATAAATATTCCGTAATTATACAGGTTTTTCTTTATTTCACAAAATATCGTGGAATTTTCAATTATAGTGTGTGTTTTTACATAAAAGGCATGTCAGAATCACTAAAAACTTGGACATTTACATAAAATCTGTATAATTACATTGAATATATGGGAAAAGTACATTTAGATATGTATTTACAACGATTGAAACGGCTATTATTACATACAATACTTGTTATTTTACATTTCTTTCTGAAAAACACAGTTTTTTGTATATTTCCTGAACCTTTTTGGAATATTCACAAAAGTGTGTGTAAGATTACAAAAGATACTATGTCATTGTACAGTTTGTACTTTATTTTTCAAAGTATCGTGTAATTTTCAATTTTAGTGTGTGTTTTTGCCTAAAAAAATATGTAATAATCACCTAAACATGGACGTTTACATAAAACCTGCATAATTACATAAAATGTCTGGAACATTTAAATAAATAAATAAATAGATTAATATCTTGTGACTATTTACACCAATTGGCCTATAAAGTCCCAACCTAAGTAAATCTTGTACTAATATGAATACAATCGCCGTCAATAATTTTACAAGAGAGATTGAATGGCATTTATATACAGTTCAACAAGGTGTTCACAAATATCTGAACGATATAGTCGTATATAGCCTGGTGACAACCAAAACTCACTAAAATTTCTGTCACTACTCTTCAAAACCTCGTATCTAGTAAGTAGATTGACACTTAGATACGAGCTTTATATAAGTAGGTATTTGTTACTTATAGTGTTTTGGTTGTCAACAGACGGTATATCCATGAAATAGGTATAGGTAGCTACCGTTCCTAAATTACTATTCTTATTTTTATTACATTATGGCTCATTTTGGAAAAAATCTACGTGCGCGTAAAATTAAGAAAAAATATTTTTAGGTTTCCGTACCTCAAAAGTAAAAAAACCGGTCAAGTGCGAGTCGGACTCGCGCACCGAGGGTTCCGTACAAACACTTTCCATCCTTAAGTGGTTAAGTTAAGTTTGCACCTGGTATGTATAGCGCTCCATACAAATGAGGTACAAAGTTAACGCAACCAATCCCTTTGTTGTATGTGAGCCCCCCTTTAATATTTATTTTATTTTATTTTTAGTATTTGTTGTTATAGCGGCAACAGAAATACATCATCTGTGAAAATTTCAACTGTCTAGCTAGCACCGTTCTTGAGATACAGCCTGGTGACAGACGGACGGACGGACGGACGGACGGACAGCGAAGTCTCAGTAATAGGGTCCCGTTTTTACCCTTTGGGTACGGAACCCTAACAACGGAAAATGTAAAATGTGCTCGTGGCCTCCTAACAAAATAAAGTTCATTATTTCATTTAGTTATTCAATTAAACTCGATTGTATATTATATGATTTCATTTGCTAAAAAAATAGAAGTGTTTCGAGACGGTGGAGGGGGCCCCAAATGCCAAGTGCCTAGGGGCCCTGGCCCTCTAAGTCCATGCCTGAATACTGCATTTGATGACAAAACAAACCACTTTTGAGTCAAAAAACCAAGCAACAGTCTGTATCTCCTATATAAAATAATAGACCACAGGTAACGCTACATTAATATTGCTCTTAAAACTTCAGTAGGCGCGGAGTATTTAATGGCCGATTTGTTTCATAGATATTAGGAATTTAGATTAATAATTGTATCACAATATTAAAGACATAAACTGATGTGTGAAATGGCCAAGCCATACTTTTTAAACCAAGGTGTAGGTTAGAAAAGTCAGGGCTTAGGGACTTGGCTTTTCCTGGGATCTGATAACTTTTTTTATGTATCTATTAAGTTATGTTTGTTCGGGTGAAATCTTGCAACTCAATTTTGAAGCAGATATCGTCAACCGATTGAGCTGAAATTTTGCATACTTACTTAACTTTGATGACAATACAATAATATGGTACCATGGGAGTGATCTGATAATGGAGCCGGAAGGTGGCCATAGGAACTCTATAATAGAAAAAAGCAATCCTACCGAGCTTGGGCTCTTTAGAATCGTCTCAGTGAGCATTTGATGGATATCCAAAGAAAAGTACAGTCGGCTATAAAAGCTTGCCACTAAAATGTCATTTTTGACAGAAACTTATTCTTTACCGTAGTCGGGTAAAAAGTATTTTTTAATCATATTTGGGCGTCCAGCAAACCCTGTATTACCAAAATTGGTTAAAACTTAAAATTCATCTAGCCGTTTCGGTTCGATAAGAGGACAAAGAAATTATAACCAACATGCTCTAGACTGGCAAAGCGCCGCGCGCTCGTACAATACAAAGGCGATTATATACGATAGCATCATAAAAAATAGGTGTTATAATGACACCAACATCCATCAAAATGTCCCAGCTCCCTTGAAAAACATCAATCTTTGAGGGCGAATATCTCAGCCATTTTTGATTTTAGAGAAAAGTTGTTTCCATAAAACGTGCTTATTTTAGCGTAATCTTTACGATAAAACAATAATAAATAGGTGTTATAATGACACCAACATCCATCAAAATTTTTCTGTCCCAGCTCCCTTGAAAAACATCAATCTTTGAGGGCGAATATCTCGGCCATTTTTGATTTTAGAGAAAAGTTGTTTCCATAAAACATGCTTATTTTAGCGTAATCTTTACGATAAAACAATAATAAATAGGTGTTATCATGACACCAACCCCATCAAAATTTTTCCTGTCTGCGCCGCGCCCCCTTTGCTTTAGTCCAACCGAAAATACTAAGAGAAATGCTAAGTTTAGAGAAAAAGGGAGAATCCTCCATAGTACTCTCCGCACCGAGATTTTGCGTAGATAAACCAGATGCAGAGCTAAATATTTGTCAAAGTAAAATTAACGCGCTGTCGCAGACTGTGGACGAAATGCTAGACACCCCCGACAACATTATAGTTAAAAGATTCATTTCGCGGCTCCTACATTTAAGAAATCGAGCCACGTGGATTATACCTATAAGCCATGAGAGTCGTGGCCTTCATGTCATCAGCGATGTCATGAAGTTCGTGAGAAGTTAGGTTCAGGGCGACTTGACACACGAAAAATCGTAACGTATAAACTATTGACATAATAGGTCTGTAATTTTGCACAGTAATCTAATGATAGCTAAGCTAACAACTATATAAACAATAAAGTGAGATTGTTGTGGAATGGAAGAAGGATATTGATATTTACAAAACGCAAGATCGATAAACTTAAAACTTAAATAAAAACTAAACTATATACATGAGTGGGTTGGAAACAGCCCAGAACCCATTTATTTGATGAGACAGAGCAAATTATGAAAGAAAAAATTGGAAAAGTTTGAAGGGAAAAAAGTCAAAAAATGAATTAAAATTACGTAAATATTGTGCTCTGAACGGCTGGTTTTGCGAGAAAATTCGTTACTAAAAAACTACAGCTAGGAAAAATCTGAAATTTTGCACAGAACTATATTGATACTTAAGCTAATTAACAGTACACAAAAAATGGGGGGTAAAAGATCTAGGTTCTGAGAAATGGGGGGAGAAAAGTCACTCACTGTTAAAGTTCAATAAAAACCTGTTTTTCTCTGGTGTTTCTGGACCGATTTTCTTTCTGTTTTCTTGGTTGAACGCAGAAAGGTGTCAGGCAGGCTGATACGTCCTCAAAATCAGCCGGACGATCCCAGGTCGCAAGTTACGGGAACAAAGAAAAAGTGTTTTTCGGCGTTTACTCGGCTGTTTTCCGCCGGAAAATTCTGAGAAAATTCAGGGAGTTGAAGGCTTGACAAGCACTTCGGATGGTAGCAAAAAACCCGGGGGTCGTCGATGATCTGGAGGCGTCGCACGCACTTAAAGTTTGAAATTACGAAAGTTAACTTTGTTTTCACTATTTTCACTATTTTCACTTTAGGAAAACACGTCCGGCTATTTTGAAAACTGTCACTTAATAGAATTTAAAGAGAAGAAAAGAATGTCACATGAATCATCAAAATCGGTCAGCGGAGCGAAGCACAAATGACAAAGTACCAACATACGACTGCAGTTTTCATACAGTCGCCATCAGATATATCGCAGCATATAAGGCGTTCATAAATATCTGTAACGCCCAGTCAATAAGAGTCGTGTTCAGATATTTATGAATCACGCTTAAACCGCTGAACCGATTTAGATGTAATTTGGTATGGAGATAGTGTGAGACCCGGGAAAGGACATAGAATACTTTTCATCCCGAATAAATTTAGTGTTCCCGTGGGATGAGCGGGTAACACCGCGGGGCACAGCTATAGTGCAGTCATTGAAGCAGCTATAGTGAAGTCATTAAACAACCCCTTAATGGAAAAATTTACATTGAGCCATTTTATCGCTAGAAAATATGTCTAATAGTAAGTGGTGAAATTGTAAAGTATTTTCTAACATAATTACCTCATATTAAAATCATTTTCAACCCCTTGAAAATCTTACAACCCTTGCAAACAACCCCTAAATTGAAAAAATCACAAAAAAATACTTTGGTATGATATAAAAAGATGTAAGTATAGAGTAAGTAATATTTTATATTCTCTATAATAATTATCAAATTTTTAACCCCCTTTCAACCCTTGAAAACTACCCCTTGATAAAAAATTGTTAAATTTTTTTTTGATCAAATGAAAACGATTTAAATATTATTCCACACTCTCGAAAATGATTATCATATTCTAAACTTTTCTACCCTTAAAACTACCCCTAAATTAAAACAGTAAATATATATGATTACATATTTAAAAATAATTTAATTTAGAGTAAAATATTGCCATTTGTGTTAAATGTGTTATATATACATATAAGAACGTTGGTATGTGTTCATGCCTACGTTTCCAAAATATATGAGCCATATTATGTATATATATACACATTACAATAGTTGTGGGTCTCTATTATACTGCGTACTTTCACATTGCTCCAAATATTCATACTCCGAAATTTTCAGTTACTAAGTAGAAAAAAATATGATAAGTTTTTGGGTAGGTGAGTAGGTAAAATATTATAACTCCTTCAATTTTCATGATATCACAATTTATAAAAAACCATTGTTAAGGTAATTAAGAGAGCTACATCCTTCATTGCAATATGTAGTAAAAAACCTTTTTCTAAAACGGTGAAGGGTTAAAGGGCTTAAGGGAGGCTGTGATTGCGCTGCCACGCGCTCTTTAAACAATCATATCTCCGTCAATTTTTGTTTGACAGAAAGAAACCTATTTATTCAAGAAAGCCGGAATTCATTAATTTTAGCAACTACGATCAAATTTTTCATTGTTCATTGGCAAACAAAGATGACGTGACGTCGTCGGTCGTCGCAAGTTTAGATGCGTTTTGGAGCGAAGCTGTCAACTGTCAGTTTGAAACCCCCAGTATTTCATTAATCATTATAAATGATAGTAATTTAATTGTATAATAAATATACTCGAGGTCTATTCTAGATGATATTCTTTCAAATTATATAAAAAAAAAATGGCGGCAAACTTGACTGCGCACAGGGAGCTTGTATGTAAGATTGTGCAATGGTCCCATGACAACGGTATTATGTTAAACGCGGAGAAAACCAACCTACTTGTAATACACTCGCTAATTTACACCGTTCGAGGCCCAGGGTTTCCACTCTTGTGTCTTGCTTGACCCTTGATAAGATGTAAAACCGGCTCCCAAGCCGGTAGTAAGTGGCAAACCGTCTTCTCTTTTGAAATTAGACATTCTATTAGAATTCAATTTTCGGCTAAGTCGGCCGAGTTTATTCATAGGGAAGGTTTTTAAAAAACAGGTGGTAATCTTAATGAATATGATGCGTAGTTTTAAAGGCTTTGTTTTATAATATGTAGTGATTGTAGGGAAACATCCTTACCTACATATGTTAGAAATCTGAAAATGTCTTAAATGCATTTGTAACATATGTAGACTCACAAATTTTGCCGTTCTGACCTTCTTTTACTTTTTCATCTCCAATATTCACACCTCAATGATCGCATGTTTATAAGAATTTAAGTACCTAGTCATCCTGCTGATGGCGTTGTTTATTGCTAATTTGTATCTTACTTTTTGTCCATATGTTTATTGTAAATAACCAGAAAATACATAAGTGACTCATTCATTGATACATGTATTGCCCTTTTAATTTGCTCGCCGCAATGTTCAACTAATGATGTTAGTTAATAATCACTATAATCTTGCGGTCTAGTCGGTGAAGGATAAGGTTTAGGCAGCCGTCTTGTTGGTACAGCCGTGGCATGAAAAATGTTCGTCTCTTTTGAACCTTAACACCAACATTGACTCTAAGTGACTCCAAAAGTGACGAATCTTTTTAATTTTCAACATAGACATATTTGTATACATAATATTTATACTTATAGTATTATTTGTTTTGGTTTTTTTCTATTAAATTCTATTGATGGAAGAGCGGGATTTCCGGACACCAGCATATGTAAAATAAAAAAGTTGTTTTCGTACCTACATTTTATGAAACCGGAATAATATTTTTTGTTTTTATTATATATTTTTTTAATTAAAATGTTGTGATTATTTGTAAAGTAAGTAGAAAAGAAATTTCCTATGAATGTTTACATAAAAATTAATTAACCGAAAATTTGATCGAATTATTTTGGCAGCCCTGACAAAAAGTTTTATTGGCATGTATCTTGAAGACCCCACGAGCTACCGCGCCCATTTTAATATCACATGTTCAGGACACTCAGAGGTACTTCCCATATCAAAATTACCAGCCACTACTTGCACGTTTGGGAGAAAAAAAATAAAAACAAAAAAACTAAAATAGTTAATATCTTGACTTCTAATGCCTGTAGAAGGTTGTAAATCGTTTCTAAACAAAGCTACGATCAGTATTACGTTTTAACTTATTGACCGCCAAGCGGTCTAGCAATTTACCGTGCCACTGACGCCAGAGTAAAAAAAAAAAGATGTGCCCCAAAATCAACAGGGATTGAAAAATACTTGTAGCGGTTAGAATTACAAAGTTTTTGATGATTGAAATTTGGACGGCTGTGGCCGACGTGGCGTCAGGGGCACGATTTTTTGTTGACGGCCACAGCCGACTGTGGCGGTCAAAAGGTTAAACATTATAATTCAAAATATTTCTTAAAGTTGAAGAGATGGATTACTTTGATTTTCTTTTGCCCGAAAATTACGTCACTTTACCAACATGAATAAGTTGGAAAATAAACACAATAGCTACCTGTTGTAGTATATTCCGAGGTTTCTAATGATAAGTTCTAACCAATTCTGTATCAGGTTAATTAATTAAATCAAGGAATGGCAGCTCGAGGCTTTTGCCAATGTCAGTTTATAATAATATTCACTTTATAAAGAATAAAACCATGAGAAAAACAAAAATTAAATTATTAAAACATGAGATGAAATGAACATGAACAAAGATGGCCGATGAAAAAACCTGTATCAGGTTGTCCGTGGCGAAAAATGTAGCATTATTTGGCACTGTGCTCAGCAAAAATGACTAAAATGGAAGTAATAATATAAAATATTGGTGACATCCATTTGACAGTAATATAGATTATTTGGTCTGAAATTAACTTTTTAGGTGTTCATATATTTTTATAGGATGTAAGAAAAAGAATTATTTGCTTTATTTATAGAATAGTTTGGGATACACTATTTGGTGAGCATTCATCCGTTTTGGTGAGCATTAAGAATTAATTGGTAGTAATTTATCAATATATTTGGTAGGCGTTTAATCATATTTGGTAGGCGTTTAAACACAAGCCACCTGAAAATACCAGATCTGACTTTCCACCTCGAGTTTTAGCCGCCTAGCACCAATTTGAAATTTTGGTGAAAAAAGCCATTTTGGTGAGCATTTAGTTTTTTGCCCTACAAAATAACCACTTTTTTTTTATATCCTCATAAATGTGTTCATGTCCACGTACATCAGAATATGTTTTTTGGTTTGTTTTGTTTTTAAGTATGACTTAAGTAACGAAGTTTGTCATTTATCAAATCAAATTAACAATTACAGGATTGCTGCGTTCTGTTAAAATAACGGGAGCCAAAAGTGTGCTATTGCTGGCATAGTAGCTAACATTCACTATATTTATTTATGAGTTTCATTAGGTATCATCACTACATAGTATAAAACAAAGTCGCTTTCACTGTCCCTATGTCCCTTTGTATGCTTAAATCTTTAAAACTACGCAACGGATTTTGATGCGGTTTTTTTTAATAGATAGAGTGATTCAAGAGGAAGGTTTATATGTATAATACATGCATAATTTATCAGCATTGCACCCGTGCGAAGCCGGGGCGGGTCGCTAGTATAAAATAAATCGAACGAAGCAATGAGCACTCCAGGTGTACTATAAGTACATACTAGGTCCATATGACTGCGCAATAGCCGATTTATGAAGAAACGTGCCAGGACATGCGCAGATCCGCCATGTTTGTTATGTCAGCGTGGAATATTCTAGAAGGAAGTGGTGCCAAAGAGTAAAAATAAGAGATGTCAAGTCAAGTCAATGCTCTTGCTACCTACCTAGTAGTAAAAAACGGCAAAAAATCACGTTTGTTGTATGGGAGCCCCACTCAAATATTTATTTTATTCTGTTTTTAGTATTTGTAGTTATAGCGGCAGTAAATAGGTAAATAGGGTCCCGTTCTTACTCTTTGGGTACGGAATCCTAAAAAAGGAGGTTCTGCGCTTGACCCGTATGTTTGCTGGACCGATTTTAATGCGGTTTTCAGTAATGTATTCGTTACATTCTGGAAATAAGAAGGTTTTGGTATACAACAAATGTATATTAACCGACTTTAAAAAAAAACAGTTGCTCTCGAAAAGTATAATTTAATCCGAGGTTACATAGTTTAATTAAGGTGATTACGTGGATATCTAGCGTGTTGTACGAGGTTGCGGTTGCGTAGTCGCGGGCAAAAGCTTGTATTCATATAACACATCATTAAAAAACCGGTCAAGTGCGAGTCGGACTCGCGCACCGAGGGTTCCGTACAAACACTTTCCATCCTTAAGTGGTTAAGTTAAGTTTGCACCTGGTATGTATAGCGCTCCATACAAATGAGGTGCAAAGTTAACGCAACCAATCCCTTTGTTGTATGGGAGCCCCCCTTAAATATTTATTTTATTTTAATAACGTATAAACTATTGACATAATAGGTCTGTAATTTTGCACAGTAATCTAATGATAGCTAAGCTAACAAATATATAAACAATAAAGTGAGATTGTTGTGGAATGGAAGAAGGATATTGATATTTACACAACGCGAGATCGATAAATTTAAAACTTAAATAAAAACTAAACTATATACATGTGTGGGTTGGAAACAGCCCAGAACCCATTTATTTGATGAGACAGAGCAAATTATGAAAGAAAAAATTGGAAAAGTTTGAAGGGAAAAAAGTCAAAAAATGAATTAAAATTACGTAAATATTGTGCTCTGAACGGCTGGTTTTGCGAGAAAATTCGTTACTAAAAAACTACAGCTAGGAAAAATCTGAAATTTTGCACAGAACTATATTGATACTTAAGCTAATTAACAGTACACTAAAAATGGGGGTAAAAGATCTAGGTTCTGAGAAATGGGGGGAGAAAAGTCACTCACTGTTAAAGTTCAATAAAAACCTGTTTTTCTCTGGTGTTTCTGGACCGATTTTCTTTCTGTTTTCTTGGTTGAACGCAGAAAGGTGTCAGGCAGGCTGATACGTCCTCAAAATTAGCCGGACGATCCCAGGTCGCAAGTTACGGGAACAAAGAAAAAGTGTTTTTCGGCGTTTACTCGGCTGTTTTCCGCCGGAAAATTCTGAGAAAATTCAGGGAGTTGAAGGCTTGACAAGCACTTCGGATGGTAGCAAAAAACCCGGGGGTCGTCGATGATCTGGAGGCGTCGCACGCACTTAAAGTTTGAAATTACGAAAGTTAACTTTGTTTTCACTATTTTCACTTTAGGAAAACACGTCCGGCTATTTTGAAAACTGTCACTTAATAGAATTTAAAGAGAAGAAAAGAATGTCACATGAATCATCAAAATCGGTCAGCGGAGCGAAGCACAAATGACAAAGTACCAACATACGTTTGCGTGACCTCTACGCTAGCAGTTGTGAATTCTTAGGTTATCTGATTAGTATGTTTCATCTGTATTTATTTATATGTGTATATATTATATGATATATGTATTTATCTAAATATTATTTATTAAAACTTGTTTAAGTTAGTTGCACCGCCCACAATTTATCTGCTTTGCCCGAAGGGGAGGCCTATGTTCAGCAGTGGACGTCCTATGGCTGAGATGATGATACTAATCTACTTAATTCAATGTATACTCTATACTATACGATTGTAGGCCTACTAGGCAGGCAAAAAACTAAATGCTCTTTATACTTACCCTAAAACTAAATTCCAAGTAAAATGAATTACTTCCATATAAATTAAACCCACTCTATACAGAGCTCCCTAAACTAAATCATTTTGTATTCCAAAATCAATATACATACACCAAAATAATTTTACGTTGAGTCCGTATATCTTTTTGCTTCCCAAAATGGATTTTTTGCTAACCAAATATTGTTTTCATAAAACATCAACATTAATACCAAAAACTGCAGTCTAATTTGCTTTAGTGTAATCAAATTATCTAACCTTTGGTCAAAATATATTATTGTCAATCTAAAATTGCAATAGCTTCCCTTTATTTCTTTACAACTAATGTGTTACACTGGCAATGATTTTATGATGGTTTGTCAACAATATCAATATCATTCGTGGTGATTTCTTTAAGACAAGTAGTCGTCATTCGATTATCGACATTAGTATACTACTAATTTCAAATTTGAATTATGATATTAGTAATCGATAATCTTTCTAATCAGCAAATTAGTCGAAGCCAGCCAAAGGGCTTCTTGTCAGCGATCCCCTCTGGCAAACGCGCGTGCAGGCTCAGCCGAGAGCTGGTCAAAACGTCGTAAGTGCCGTGGAATTCACAGCGCTTACAACGTTTTGACCCGCTCTCGGCTGAGCCTGCACGCGCGTTTGCCAGAGACTCAATGCCCCGCTTTCGTAACGTCCTAAGCGCCATGATTTACACGGCGCTTACGACGTTTTGTGGTCGCGATGATGATCTCTGTATAGATTAAATGCCGTTAGAATTTATAGAAGTGTCATCGTCTTTTTCTTTGAGTATTGTCGTGTAATAATTGATTTAGAACACTCAGGATTTTATGAGGTTAATGTAGGTAAGTACTTAAATAGTGAACCGGAGAGAACGATATACGTACTTAAATACATAGAACAACCATGACCCAAGCGCAAATATTCGAGTTCATCACACAAATATTTGCACTGGCCGGGATTCGAACCACTTTTTGAAGTCGGTGCCAAACCACTCAACTTTTACTATGAAAAATTATTCCGCGCATAAAGCCTTTAATTATTACCATTTGGTATTACGAGTATTTTTGTTCAAATGTAATCTGTACATGAACGGGTTATTTTTGGCTTTTCAGTTATTTTAAAGTCTAACAGTCTTAACATACCTATATCGAAAAGTATAATTTAGTGACGTTGAGCTACTACAACTACTCAATAATAATAATTCAATTTCAATCACTAAAAAGCAAAAAAAAAAGAACCACCACAAAGTCATTTTTGCGGCGTCGCGTCTATGTAGCTCCATACTCTATGCGCGTCCAGAAGCGAGAAGCGTCACCCAACGCAAAATGGCGCGATGGCGCGAAAATCATTTTGTGTTCTACAGCCACAATGAAGAGTCACTTCAGTAATGCGTTGCGTCCTAGGTTGTGTTGTGAATCATGTGATTGTGACAAATACTAAGTATTGTACTTGTGTGTAAAGAAACCGAAGTAATTGTGTATAAAGGTAAGTAAAGTCCTTCTTCTTCTCTCGACTAGACTCTCGCTAGATGGCTGGATCAAGGGTCAGATACAGAAGGCGGTACTCCTGGACACGGCGCGCATTGTCAGGAGGTTCCTCTCTCTGCAGCCCTAACCACCGGTAGCCTGGGCCCTGCCCCGCTGCCGGTGGCACCCTAGGTTAGGTTTTTTTATAATGTGTTTATATATTTTGTAATTTCTGTATTGTATTTTACTTTTGATATAACTTTATTGAAAAAACCTAACTTAAGACTTTAAATTAATAAAGGAGATAATAATTGGTTAATTAATAGGTAAGGTTTGCCTATCCATATTTTATGGGCCTTACAGCTCGGCTATCCGACACGTAAAAATAATAAAATGCATATTCTTCACATCCTAGTTACATTAATAACTAAAACTAAGTTTCGTTACTTATTGCCCAATATGTTCATATTTTCCATGTCATTTACGTACATTGATACTATTTTCATTTATTAATTTAACAAATTGACATAATTTCATATTGTGCAATAAAGTTTAAAAAACGGCAAGTCAAAACTCGTCGCGATAGCACGCGCTGCGCGAAGGTCCCGGTCGAAACGAAATCAGCGAGCGCAGCGACATATACGTATATGCAGCGGGACCCCATGTAATTATGGTTTAAGTCCTATATAATCGAGTTTGTTATATATTTCTAATATCTATCGTCGGGGTTGTAGAACGGCGCAGGGCCGACAGCGCGACCGTCCGGGTGGCAGCACGACCAGGTTGATGTTCGGCGACTTGCCGTCGGCCGCCTCGGCGTCGCGCGGCAGCGTCTGGCCGTTGAGCTCGGCGCCCGCCTTGTACACGGCGCTGTTGGCGTTGGACGCGGGGCGCGCGGCACGAGCGGCGGCGCAGCGCGCACGGCAGCAGCGCCCACTGCGCGCGATGCCGTAGAAGAACAGCACGAAGGTGCCGAGCACGGTGATGTTATCCGGTAATTAGATGATGCCCAATTCATTACCTGTGCCAGTTTTTTAGGGTCCCGTAGCAAAATATGACGCAATCCTTAAAATAATAAACTTTCAGTACTAACAAAATGTAAACAAACCCTTATATTTTCATATTTTTTGTATTTAAGTTAAGTTTGCACCTGGTACCTATGGCCCCGCATACAAATGAGGTGTAAACTTAATCCAAACGGGTAGTCCTTACATAACTTTTGAAAGCAAATTTTTTAGGGTTCCGTAGCCAAAAAACGGAACCCTTATAGATTCGTCATGTCTGTCTGTCCGTCTATCCGTCTGTCTGTCCGTCTGTCCGTCCGTATGTCACAGCCATTTATTTCCGAAACTTTGCACCTAATTTATATGGGGCGCTATACATATCAGGTGCAAACTTAACTTAACCACTTAAGGATGGAAAGTGTTTGTACGGAACCCTCGGTGCGCGAGTCCGACTCGCACTTGGCCGGTTTTTTTTAAGATTAAGTTACGACATAAGTTGCTAAATTTCATAGTTCTAGGTCAACGGAAAGTACCCTATATACTTTGATTCTCTTGAGAGTAAATATAAATATACGGTCGTATCCTTTGTTTTTATTAATTCAGAAAATTGGTTTTTTCACGACTTCAAGGGATTGTAGACTTGAGTATATGGTTTAAATTTTAACTTGATATCTCCACGCGTTCCCGAGATAAGGGTTTTGACACACATACGGACCGAAGATCAGAGTGCATCATTTTCGAATTTCCCAAACCCACTTCAGTTGAATTTTTCAAAAATGTCATGTCCGCCATCTTGGATTTCAAAATTGACATCATTTTCGAATTTCTAACCCCCGATTTATTCGAAATCCATACCCCACATGATATAATGTTTAAAAAGTCATTACTTTTTTCAAAAATGTCATATCCGCCATCTTGGATATCAAAATTGACATCATTTTCGAATTTCTAACCCCCGATTTATTCGAAATCCATACCCCACATGATATAATGTTTAAAAAGTCATTACTTTTTTCAAAAATGTCATATCCGCCATCTTGGATTTCAAAATTGACATCATTTTCGAATTTCCAACCCCCGATTTAGTCGAAAACCATACCCCACATGATATGTTTAAAAAGTCATTACTTTTTCAAAAATGTGATATCCGCCATCTTGGATTTTAAAATTGACATCATTTTCGAATTTCCAACCCCCGATTTAGTGGAAATCCATACCCCACATGATAAAATGTTTAAAAAGTCATCACTTTTTTCAAAAACGTCTTATCCGCCATCTTGGATTTCAAAATTGACATCATTTTCGAATTTCCAACCCCCGAATTAGTCGAAATCCATACCCCACATGATAATTTTGGCATCCCCACCCCCACTTTAGATCAAAATAACACTATTTATATAATTTTAGGAACTTCAATACTGAGAAGATGCCTTTTCGACAAAGTAAATTTGGTCAAGCGCGAGTTGGATTTTGGACTTTCCATACTAATTCCGCACCAGCGCCTGATTTCAATGTTATAGCAAAGTTTACGTGTTTGCGCTGTATTTTGGTATCCAAAATCCGACTCGCGCTTGACCAAATTTAATTTGGCGAAAAGGCATCTTCTCAGTATTGAAGTTCCAAAAATTATATAGATAGTGTTATTTTGATCTAAAGTGGGGGTGGGGATGCCAAAATTATCATGTGGGGTATGGATTTCGACTAATTCGGGGGGTGGAAATTCGAAAATGATGTCAATTTTGAAATCCAAGATGGCGGATATGACATTTTTGAAAAAAGTAATGACTTTTTAAACATTATATCATGTGGGGTATGGTTTTCGACTAAATCGGGGGTGGGAAATTCGAAAATGATGTCATTTTTGAAATCCAAGATGGTGGATATGACATTTTTGAAAAAAGTAATGACTTTTTAAACATTATATCATGTGGGGTATGGTTTTCGACTAAATCGGGGGTTGGAAATTCGAAAATGATGTCAATTTTAAAATCCAAGATGGCGGATA
Organism: Apotomis capreana; assembly: GCA_947623375.1. Classification (NCBI taxonomy): domain Eukaryota; kingdom Metazoa; phylum Arthropoda; class Insecta; order Lepidoptera; family Tortricidae; genus Apotomis; species Apotomis capreana. The sequence continues at coordinate 9,409,327 of OX392501.1, read as the reverse complement.
TCACATTTTTGAAAAAAGTTATGACTTTTTAAACATATCATGTGGGGTATGGTTTTCGACTAAATCGGGGGTTGGAAATTCGAAAATGATGTCAATTTTGAAATCCAAGATGGCGGATATGACATTTTTGAAAAAAGTAATGACTTTTTAAACATTATATCATGTGGGGTATGGTTTTCGACTAAATCGGGGGTGGGAAATTCGAAAATGATGTCATTTTTGAAATCCAAGATGGTGGATATGACATTTTTGAAAAAAGTAATGACTTTTTAAACATTATATCATGTGGGGTATGGTTTTCGACTAAATCGGGGGTTGGAAATTCGAAAATGATGTCAATTTTAAAATCCAAGATGGCGGATATCACATTTTTGAAAAAAGTTATGACTTTTTAAACATATCATGTGGGGTATGGTTTTCGACTAAATCGGGGGTTGGAAATTCGAAAATGATGTCAATTTTGAAATCCAAGATGGCGGATATGACATTTTTGAAAAAAGTAATGACTTTTTAAACATTATATCATGTGGGGTATGGATTTCGAATAAATCGGGGGTTAGAAATTCGAAAATGATGTCAATTTTGAAATCCAAGATGGCGGATGACATTTTTGAAAAAAGTAATGACTTTTTAAACATTATATCATGTGGGGTATGGATTTCGAATAAATCGGGGGTTAGAAATTCGAAAATGATGTCAATTTTGAAATCCAAGATGGCGGACATGACATTTTTGAAAAATTCAACTGAAGTGTATTGATAGCGTATTGTGCAGTGATCTAACGTAGGAGTGAATAGCTAATGAAGAATTCAACTTAAAGCGTTCATAGCCCTTCCTGGGTCAAGGCCCGATAGTCCGCGTGGTTTTTTGTAAATCGCTATCACTTTACAAAAAGCAAAACCTCACCGAACAACGGCATGCTCTACGAGCAAACTTGAAATTGGCGAAATCATCATTAACTATGATGGAAGCCATATTTTAAAATTAGAATTAGAATTAGAAGTGGGTTTGGGATATTTAAGGCCTAAACATTACCGCGTATACCGCGAACCCGATCGTTTCCACGAAAACGGCAAGTCAAAACTCGTCGCGATAGCACGCGCTGCGCGAAGGTCCCGGTCGTAAAGTCGAAACCAGCGAGCGCAGCGACATATACGTATATGCAGCGGGACCCCATGTAATTATGGTTTAAGTCCTATATAATCGAGTTTGTTATATATTTCTAATATCTATCGTCGGGGTTGTAGAACGGCGCAGGGCCGACAGCGCGACCGTCCGGGTGGCAGCACGACCAGGTTGATGTTCGGCGACTTGCCGTCGGCCGCCTCGGCGTCGCGCGGCAGCGTCTGGCCGTTGAGCTCGGCGCCCGCCTTGTACACGGCGCTGTTGGCGTTGGACGCGGGGCGCGCGGCACGAGCGGCGGCGCAGCGCGCACGGCAGCAGCGCCCACTGCGCGCGATGCCGTAGAAGAACAGCACGAAGGTGCCGAGCACGGTGATGTTATCCGGTAATTAGATGATGCCCAATTCATTACCTGTGCCAGTTTTTTAGGGTCCCGTAGCAAAATATGACGCAATCCTTAAAATAATAAACTTTCAGTACTAACAAATGTAAACAAACCCTCATATTTTCATATTTTTTGTATTAAACTTGGTGTATAAAAAATACTATCCAAAAGCCAATTTAATGGTTCACTAATGTTTGACCAAAAAACGTTTGACAAATGATAATTTGACCAAACAACGTTTCAATAAATATTCATTAGGCAAACGAGACATATGACTAAAAGTATCATATTACAAAAAGTCACTTAGCAAATTATAATTTTACAAACACTACACTTGACAAAATATCATTTAACAATATGTTATTTCATATAAAGTACTTCTTTTTAACAAAATAAATTTAATCTTTATTTTATCTTATCTTTATCTTGTCTTCTTTCTTATATTTATCTTATCTTATCTTTATCTTATCTTGATCCTATCTTTATCTTATCTTCTTTCTTATATTTATCTTATCTTTATCTTATACTATCTTTATCTTATCTTCTCTAAAATCTCCTATAAAATGTAAAAGACTTACTATGGCTGTATATTTTTCTTTGTTAACAGTTTAAAAAAAGAGGATATCAATTATATACTGTAAAATTGTAAAAATAACATTATCTTCTTGATTGCAGCCAATGAAAAGAATGAAAGAAGAACCTATTCACAGCAGAGCAAATTTCTGAACTCGACACCTGCGATACCAAGTATTGTTGAAGTGGCCGGTGTGTCTCGAAGAAAGCCCGCGAACAGAGCGCTCCCAACGGCAATGATTTCATAGATAATATACGGCTGATTGCTGTATATTTTAAAGAAGATATATCACACATGTACCAAAGTGATGAGGTATATCTATTATATTTATTACATTATTTCCTTCCGAATTTCGTTCCTTGCTTAATTTTATTAGTAGTTTCATCTATACTGATCAATTTTTTTTTTTCAGAAACCATTGACGGGCAGAAGTTGCTGACCTCCCCAAAGTTGCTGCACCTAATATTGTATTTTCAGGTGAGATGTAACTTTACTACAATTATAAATGGGGAAGGCCGCTGAGCGTTTCAACTATCGCTTGCAATTACATTTAAAGACGAACGAACGAAGCGACGGTTTAAACGCTCAACGGCCTTACCGAAATACCAACCAGGGGAAATAATTAATGCCCAAGTTGAAATTGAACGTTTTTTATGTAACTAGGTAGCTATTAACATAAGCAGCATTTAGTGCCTGTTTTAACCTTTTTTTTTTCGCACAGATATTGAAAATATATATTACTTGCTGGTAGAAAAAAACATCGTCAGCGAAACTGCGAGCTTCTCCAGGTCGTTACAATTATTGATGGCAGCTTACTTCAACTTTAATTTGGAATATCCAGTGGAATGTCAAAACACGTTAGAGTTTATGCAAAGGTATGTTTTCAAAATAAATCCCAAAGAAGGTTGTAAAATCCGTAAAGGTGTCACGCTGAAAAAAGTATTGTCGTTAATGGGTAAACTTAAGTTTGAATAACATGTCATTTAAATGCGAAAATTGTGACTAGAATTTCTCAACTGTGATCTCGTACAATAACCACCAAAAATGTCATAGATTCTGTAAAAATGTAAAATTTATGTGTATTGATCCTTTGTGTAAAAGTATGTTCAATAATTATGTCTTCTAGGAATCACAATTTTAGATTACACCAGTCCGAAACTAGTAGTGCTGATGTTGACATTAATTCATCCTATAATAAATGTACAGTGTGTAATAAGAGAATTTTATCAAAAAATGTTGAATACCATTCTAGAATTCACGATATTCAGTCTGGAAAAACGGTTTAATTATATCCATGTTTATTATTACTCTTAACTTTATGTTGTTATTATTACTCTTAACTCATTATTATTAGTACTTAAGGTTTACGAAACTCATTATTATATATATACCACTATTACAGCCAAACCCCCTCGCATTCTACATAGTTTTTTATGATCTTAGCTCAGGTTCACCGGCTTAAGGTGCCTGAAAGGGTCCGTGACCCTTGAGCCGGGGAACAGGAGCCTATATATATATATATATATAAACCACTATTACAGCCAAAACGCCTCGCATTCTACATAGTTTCTTATGATATTAGCTCAGGTTCACCGGCTAAAGGTGCCTGAAAGGGTCCGTGACCCTTGAGCCGGGAAACAGGAGCCTATATATATATAAAATTATGCAAGGAACGAAATTCGGAAGGAAATAATGTAATCAATATAGTAGATATACCTTATCACTTTGGTACGTGTGATATATCTTCTTATAATATACAGCAATCAGCCGTATATTATCTATGAAATCATTGCCGTTGTGAGCGCTCTGTTCGCGGGCTTTCTTCGAGACTAAAGCTTAATATATATATATATATATATATATACCACTATTACAGCCAAACCCCCTCGCATTCTACTTAGGTTTTTATGTATTTGTGCGATAATTTCTGTTTTAAAGCCTTATTTCGTGACTATAGGCATAGAGCAATTCTCCCTTAATGGTTACAATTACCCATTTATCTAGTTTTAAAGTTGTAGTGGCAAGAGAATTTAGTTAGTCGCTCCACGTTAGACGGCTTAATTTTCGACTCATGATTTAACACTTCTGACGATTTAATGTAACAGTTTCTAAACTGAAATGTAATATTTAACATTATCTACATCAAAATAATTTATAACATTACCTTGTAAAAAGTTATAGTATATAACTTCAATTATTTGTATTGTTCATTTTTGTTATTGTTATTATTGTAAGACAATAAATTGATCGTTTTACTTTGTTTTGTATTTCAGTTTGTATGTTTAAGGTGGCTGCAAGGAAATACTAAAGAATCTGTTCAAATAGTGATTTCACTCTCTAGAAGGTTCAAATTGTATTACCTTACCAGTTTATTAATTCTAGTCAGCCACCTCAGATACCTAATTAATTTTAACTATAAATTACTTGTTTCGGTGTGCATTATTATAACGATAAATTAGTTAATGTTACATGTTAAAAGAATCAACGTGTCGTTATGTGAAGACGAAATAAAAAAATAGTCGAAAATTCTTACTAACACGATAACAATAAGGCTGATTCTTTTATATGTTGCAATACACTCGCAATATGTAATACCAGGTGTTTCCTGTAAAAGGAGCAATAAATTAAAATATAGATTCTACTCTTCAAATTGAACAACATTTGTTCAGCAACTTTAAAAAAAAGTCAGTTCTCAGAATTTTATTATTTCAAACAAACTAGATAGTGTTTTCAATGTACGTCGTCCAACATTGACATTCCCTGAGCATTGACATAGCTGTCACTCTACTAATATCGGACATATCGCAATACATTGCTTCTTTGTCTAAACATTATTCTACAAAATATCCTTTTTTAAACGTTGTTTTCAGAAGTTGCTTAACAAATGTTGTCCAGTTTCAAGCGAAGAATCTATGTTTTAATTTATCGCTCCTATTACAGGAAACACCCGGTATATTTGATATGATATAACGTTACTGCGCATTCGCTACCGCTAGAAAGACGTTGACCTTATTAACTGAAACTAGATTTAAGTAAAGGGGATTCAGATACAGATACAGATAATTTATTAATAAAAGCAAATGCATTTTACAAGTCACATATCAATATTTCAAATATAATCGAAAATCGCTTAATTAATTACAATTTCAATCACTGTATTTCATTGTAAAAAAGGTGTTATAATATATAACTTCAGTTATGTGTATTGTTTATATTAATCATTGTATGACAATAAATTGATTTACTACTTTTTAATTTGTTTTTTTTTTCAGGTTACTTGTTTTGGTGTGCATTATTATAACTATAAATTAGTTAATGTGACATGTAACTGTAAAATATTTTCTGTAAAATTTAATAATAATTCGGTAGATTTATATAATGTCTGTAATTATCGGGATTTAGGTTTTTTGACGGACGTTCTTCTTTATGTATTTTAATAGTGCAATAGTATTAATCGAAATATATATGTAACAAAAACACTGGGAAATAATTAACTATGAAGATTACTGATCTGGATATAATCGTATCTTCTGTATAGAAACTGTCCACCTATAACAAAATTACAGGGGATATATGTAATACTTGTAAAATGTGTATCCTCAAAGCAAGTAAGTTAATCATAAAGCAGTATTTTTATTTGACTGCTGTGTGACTACGCATTTTATAAAGAGTACATATCACCCCTGTAATTATGTTATATAGGTGGATAGTTCTTATATACAGAAGCTACGATTATACCAAGATCAGTAATCTTTCCAGTTTATTGTTTCCCAGTGTTTTCTTTTTCATATATATTTTGATTAATACAACTGCACTAATTTAAATACGTAGAAAAAGAATTCTGGCAAAAAAAAACTAAATCCCGAGAATTACAGATATTATGTAAATATAACCGAATTATTATTAAATTTTACAGAAAATATTTTACAGTTACATGTAAAACTAACTAATTTTATTGTTAATAATGCATAATAAACATGTAATTTTACCTTACCCTTACTTAAAAATACATTTTCTTTAGGTAAAAATACATAAATGGATTCAGTAATATTACTGAATGTATGTGAAATTACATAATAAAATCATTAATAAAACACAAACTACGTGTAGTTTTACATACAATATCTGTAAAAAAACCACATAGTATTTCAGTAATATTACAGAATAAATGTAAAAATCCACAAATAAACAGTATTTACACAGAAACTACATGTAGTTTTACAGAAAATATATGTACAAAAAACACATAATATTTCTGTAACATTACAGAATAAATGTAAAAATCCACAAACAAACATTAAAAATACAGAAACTACATGTAGTTTTACAGAAAATATATGTATAAAAAACACATAAGATTTCTGTAACATTACAGAATAAATGTAAAAATCCACAAATAAACAGTATTTACACAGAAACTACATGTAGTTTTACAGAAAATATATGTACAAAAAACACATAATATTTCTGTAACATTACAGAATAAATGTAAAAATCCACAAATAAACAGTATTTACACAGAAACTACATGTAGTTTTACAGAAAATATATGTACAAAAAACACATAAGATTTCTGTAACATTACAGAATAAATGTAAAAATCCACAAAAAAACATTAATAACACAGAAACTACATGTAGTTTTACAGAAAATATATGTACAAAAAACACATAAGATTTCTGTAACATTACAGAATAAATGTAAAAATCAACAAAAAAACATTAATAACACAGAAACTACATGTAGTTTTACAGAAAACATATGTACAAAAAACACATAATATTTCTGTAACAATACAGAATAAATGTAAAAATCCATAAAATATCATTAATATCACAGAAACTACATGTAGTTTTACAGAAAACATATGTACTAAAAACACATAATATTTCAGTAATAGTACCGGAAAAATGTAAAAATAATTAACGTCTATGTAAAATTACATAAATAAAAATTTTACATATCCTAGAATTTACATGAAGAGGTATGTAAAATTACATAAAATATTATTTTACATATCTGACAGTTTCAGTTATGTGAAATTACATTTTATGTAATTTTACATATATGTAAAATCGTTAATTATGTAAAATTACATAGCCCTGTAAAATTACATAATTATGTAAAAACACAAAAAAGTGAGGGCAACGAAAGTTGCCCTCACTTTTGTGTAAAATTCCCTGAAAATTTTTAACAGTGTACGTGCAAATTGATGCACATAGCGGAATTGGAAATCTCACCGACGAAATTATTTTACCACCGCGGAATCTGGAGAGATTATTACTGGTTGAGTAATGTTGCGCTATAAAAAAGAAACAATTGTAGGTAGTTGTCATCTCAAATCACAAACGGTAAGCGAGCGTCGTGTCGAGTGGCATGAGAGGCTTCTTCTTACACAACGCCTCTCCACGCCACACGACACCGCATCCGCGCCCTCCAGTGAAGGGCCTCCGGCTAAACACTCTCGCAGATAACACTGTATTTGCTTTATATACTTTATTTAACACAATAGCGGAGAGTAATCCCTGCTCCGCGGGTGTCGAGCGCAAATTAGATTTGTCGCGCGGGTAATGGGCGCGAACGTCACGTCAACTTAGCTTTCCGTTGACGTTATTCGCAATATTAATAGCTACAGTTGTAGCGCACTTAGCAGACCCTACAAATTGAGTTTGGATGCCTTTGGACATAGGGAAACTAACGTTACAGTTCGATTCGAACACAAAGAGTAGTTACAGTTCGATTTGGATCGGCCTAGTTTCCAGCCGCCGTTGCGTTGCCCGCTTTCCATTGTTTTAAAGCAAATAACACCTGGCCCGACCCACCGGGACAGCCTCGCACCCGGTATTACACAGCTAATACTGCTCGCGAGCTCATATTAAACTCTGTTACTCGTCGAGCACAAAGCGTTTAATTAAAACGCGCCGTAACGATGCGCCCCATAAAACTGCTGTAGTTTCTTTGCGCGTTAAAATTTTCTTTGCAATTTCAGTAATTAAGACCATTGAAAAATTCTGTAATTCTAGATGCGTTTTTAATTGCACAATGGACAAACGTCGGGTCTTAATTGCGCTATAGAGCCGGGCCGGGTGGGTTATTACACTTGAGGGGATCTCGTAGCGATCCCTGCGTCGTCAGTCGACCCCAAAGCGTGTGTTACATCTGTTCGCTTACAGAGACACTATAACAACGTTATACATATATAAGTACAAGAAGCTATGTGTAATATGTGTGTTGATTGTATATGTCGGTTTCATTGAGCGGTTTTACTCGTAGGCTAATGTATACGCCAGCTGGGTGCGATTCTATAATCGCGTGTAATCCTGCGAGATGAATTGCGCCTCGTTACACGAATCGTAATAATGCAAATATCGCTTTGATAGTTTATTCAGCGCTGTTGGTTTGACACTTTAGGCGGTAATCAAGAGCGCGATACATATTCATGCAACTTGTTAACACATGTTTATTTCCTCGACGAAATATTACTAGAGATCAGACTGTCTCGTGGCGCGAGTGGGAACTTGGCTATATTTTCCGCGTACCCGTTCGGGGTACTGTCTCGTATCCGGGTACTCGCGTGCCGACCCGGTGTCCCGGACAATTTACGATCGTGCCGCTGTCTAGGAATCTTCCGCCGCAAACGCTGTGGCTTTCCACTAGTTTACCTACTAGTTCCCTAAATTACATAACTACAAAAATTTCGGGTTTTCTCTTTAATTTACTTTGTTCACAATGCCGTTTTATTACACATACTTACGTTACTTACATGTAATATTTAATGCTATTGAATTATAGTCACTGTTTTTGTATTACGGTGTATAGCAATTTTCCCTTTTGCAACGCTATGATTCAAAAAGGCGTCTACTCCCCTTATTTCCTTATACATACCTATAAACAGTTCCATTACCTATACTGGCATTATAATTGGCAATCTACATACAACCTATGAGTAAACTAGAGAAGATAGAGATAGGATTTATTTAAATTTTCCTTAGAATAAATAAAGAACGAAAGAAGAAATAGTGCATTTAGCAAGATTTAATAAAAAATCTGCTGATGTGTGAGAAATGGGCGTTGATAGTACTATAAAAAAGTTTGAGATGCCACGCGGATGAAATCGAGTCTAGTGTAGACTAGACTTTGTACTAAAATGTAATATTGCAGTTGGGAATCGCATCGGCTTTAATGTACCTTATAATACCAAATGCGAAATTGGCAGTACATAGGCATACCTCTTGTGTAACCCCCTCATTACCGAGCACCACTCAAAGCTATACCAGTTCTCGGTGAAACAGAGAGAATGCGCATTAGTCGCTACCGCGGGCGACACTCAAATTAGATTTCGTCGGCACTAAGCCCCTTGACGTGTTGTATGCGGCAAGCCATATGGCTGGAGGTGTACTGTACCTGGTACTTACATCGTAACTATTAAGGCCGCAATAGACGGCGAAATTAAACGACACTGATGACTGCTCCATTGTTTCATTCTGTCTAAATGATAGGTACCCACTCGAGTATTTGACAAGTGTAAAATAAACCGTGTCTTAATCTAGTTTTAGAGCGAGATGTGATCGAACGTAAACGTAACTCTATCTCATCGACCAGCAAACGACTCAAGGAGACGTCACAGAGTGACTTTATAATTATTAGCACTTAAGAATAATAGTGGATAATTAATATCTTGCAAAAAAGTCGATATATTTTTTTACGCCGTCTCACGACTGGGACTGATTTCAACTTTTTAAACACAAAAACAGTTATAGAAGAAAGGAAAAAGACACCTAGAGCAAACGTAGCGTAGGTTTCGTGTAACTCATTCGCCGCTGTGGGCGACATTCAAATTATATTTTGCGAGCACTAAAGCCCCTTGACGTGTTGTATGCGGTGATCCATATACCCAGTACTAGCGGTGAAACTATTAGACCCAGATGATACCGACTGTTACATGACCTAATTGAGTATAAAAGAGTCGAGGATATATAATATGTATACTAGAAATATTGGTCGACCTTTGCGAAAACCAACCGGTTGTGTATATAGAGCAAAAAATTAATATAAAAAAAGAGAAAATCCCCTAAGGATCACTAGGAGTTTTCATAGCTTACAAAAATAGCGTATTCCAAATAGTAAATATTAGCACGCTGGTTTTTCAACCATTTCATGGTTCTGTCAACACAAAAGCTGTCTGTTACACGGCATTTGATCGGAATGTCAAACTCGAAATTGAATTCCACAGAAATGCATGTAGGCTGTTATTACTCTGGGCGCTCTGACGCATTTCGGACGTTGATGTTGAACAGATGCGGATATATGCGTATTTGGCGTCAAAAAGGTTAAAGACCGATAAATAAACACGTGCGATGCAGTTTATTAATTCGAAACTCACTATTTCCGATCTATCTTTAATCTGATGGTTATTTTCTATCTAGATAGTCATCATCATCATCACAAATTTAAGAGTCAAATTCTTGTTGGTGTAGCTGATGTAGTATGTGATCTATCCCTATCTATAGCAAACTTCTTGATTTCCCTATACGACATGACATTTACCTTCTCTTTTATTTGTTTTAGGTAGCTTATCCTTGGTCTTCCCCACGGAGTATATGGAGATGGCATTCAGCGCAGTTTGTTCTAGCACCGCTGTAGCCGACTTTTACACGCACACAATTATATTCGTATAAAAATAAGGTTTTACAACAAACAGAAGTGAGTTGACATTGGCTGAGCTAATGTGTGCGTATTACGTGGTCATACACTACTACGATCAATGTATCGAGAATTTTAGTCCTTATATGCATATCAGACAATGTCTTTATTTTTATTATAACTTAAATAGAAATAAAATAAAAGGCAAATGAGACTTTGTGATTCAGTACGACAAAGCCTCGAATTGACAAGAAATTGATTTCTACTTCCGTCAATTCAGTAGTGTCACTTTTGATATTAACGCTGGCTAAATATCGCAAGGTTTTATGTTACAATTTTAAAACATTTAAAATTGAACCCTATTCTTGTAACACGGGGTCTAATTTTAACGACCCAGAGAATGTAATGTAAGCTCTGCCAGCGGTATGCATCTAATGATTCTAAAGGTTAAGGGCGTGATCAAATCAAAATAGTCGATATCGATAAAGTAATAATATGTATAGGCTTATAATATGTATATAATGCATGTTGAAAATATTTATTTGGTATGGTGGAAACGTCGTAAATTAAATTATCAGACCTTTTAATTTCTGGCGACGAAATCAAATGGAAGCGTCCATCTCAATCTTTCTATCGTTCAGAATGTTTACTTTACATATAGTGATATATGAATAATAAAAACATCACCTTACAACATTTGGAACAGGTAGTAGGTAAATTATAAACGGAGTAGATTTATTTATTTCATCATATAAAATGTAAACAAAAAAATAAGGGACAATCGTACACAACTCGACCTGGCCTTATACTAACCAATAGTAGACGACGATATAAACAATATATATAGATAACATCCATGACCCAGGAACAAATATTCGAGTTCATCACACAAATATTTGCCCTTGCCGAGATTCGAACCCAGGACCGCCGGCTCAGTAGGCAGATGCATTAAAACTGCGCCAACCTCGTCGTCAACTGACTAGCACGTATTACATTGTGGATTAGCAAAACAATAATACCGTTTTAATCTAATGATTTAGTCACCCACTGCTATTGATTTCGCTGTAATAAAATTACGTGTCTGAATTAAAAAAAAAACCGGCCAGGTGCGATTCTGACTCGCGCACCGAGGGTTCCGTACAAAATTTCACTTATCCCATCTTAATTGGCCTGGTTGAGTTAAGTTTGCATCTGAAATGTATGGCGCCGCATACAAACCAGGTGCAAATACTTATAAAAATAATGTCATAATTAATGTAATTTAATCTGCAAATTCTGAGTTTTAGTAATTATTTTTGACATAAGTAACAAATTGAAATATGTAACAATTAAGTATTTGAATATTGTTTTATTTTGTTTGCATGCCTTTTTGGTAGAACATAAGCAACACTGTATATACCTGTCTGTATCACCTAATTTATTACTATGTTCTTGCAATAAACGAATTTGAATTTGAATCAAACTTAACGCAACCAAGTTCTCCAAATATGATTTACCTATTTATTTATTTAATTAAGTAATCTTTATTGCACAAAAGAAAACGTATCGTACAAAAGGTGGACTTGATGTTTGAAAAGGACTATATTTTTTAAGATTTTTATTAGTATTTGTAGTAAGTATGTGGCGATTTCAGATTTTTATAGGTATTTGTAGTACTTGCCAAATTTATAGTTCTAGGTCATCGGGAAGTACTCTATCACTTGAGTGACGAAATGTGCGTTTTTGGCGACAGAAACGGCCGTATCTTTTTTCACGTTAACGTAGAAGCTTAATTCTTTTTTCACAGCTTTAAGGGACCCTAGACCTGAGTATATATACATATAGTGTTAATTTCAACTCGATACCTCCACGCGTTCTCGAGATAAAGGGTCTTGACAGACAGACAGACAGACGGACGGACGGAAAACAAAGTGATCCCATAAGATTTCCGTTTTTCCGATAGAGGTATGGAACCCTAAAAAACAAGGTGATAAAGTGTAAATTATATTATTAAAATGGACAAGTTAGTATGAAACACGAGCGGCTCACATTAAAACCTCCATACAGAATATCGACAATTTATGGTTTAGACTTGTTCCCCCGCACTAAATTGTCAGACGGACGTATACATTGCGTGCTCCTAAAGATGTTGCGTGAATAGTGGCCATGTCAAGCTAGTAATGTATATTTGTCATAATGCACTGCAATATTTTACGAAATATTACAAAATACCGAATTTTATTACTTTCCAGTGAAATTAAACGGTATCAGGTATCTTTTTGAGTATGCAGATCTCGCCTGTGACAATTATAATGGCACAATTCGGCATATTTTTAATTTTTTGGCACATAATTACTCAAGCACGTTCGTACGGTAACTAAGTGACTGTTGACATCACGTTGACATATCTTTGGGTATTTGGGCATAAGCTCGGCTACACGTGCCCCGCCCAATACCCAGTCTATAGTATTCTTATGGTCTGTGGTCTTCCCCTGCCTCTCTTTCCTTCAACTTTTCCTGCGATGATGTTCCATCTTCTCTCTACTCTCTATGGTATTCAAAAATTTTTTTTTTCGGTCTACTATGGTAAATTACCCATAATAAACTACATACCTAGTAGTTTATTATGGGTAATTTACCATTCATTGTTGTGGAAGAGCGGTGTCTCCTGACACAAGCAAGAATTAATTGCTTAATAGGAGGCTCCAACCTTAGCTGTTTAGAATAATCTATAACCAAATAAACTATTTTTCATTTTCATTTTTTCATTTTCATTTTTCACTTAATAATATTCGATCAGATACTTTAACCAGTGATCGTATCTCGGTCTATAGCTTTTTTAAAGCTGATTTAGCTGACACAGTGAACGGCACCGCGTTGTTAGAATACAAACACTGACAAAGATAAAAATAGTATTAAGAAAACGCTGAGGGTCATTCTTGAGAATCGAATTCTTCATGTGATTCCCTTGGCGATTTTTATTTTTATATTTTTTTACCTATTTGCTAGAAAATATGAAATTTTATTTAATTTTACGCAGATTTATCAAATGGGCACCAATTTTGGTCAATTTGAAACAGAAATATACCACTTTATATTTTCGCCGCCAGGGGAATAAGAAAAGATGACATGGGAATAAGAAAAACGCCAAAGGAATCATAAAAAAAAAGTACAGGGGAATAATATTCAGATCAGTTTTTCTTCAATAAATAAAAAGTTTTACAAAGTGGAAGGATACAAAAATTCACAGTTTTTATTCGCATTCATTGGCAATTTTCTTAATAATCGAACCACCGTCGTAGTATAAAAATTACTGGGAATAAGCATCTTCTCTTGAATTCAGCTCAAAATTATTTGAGACCTGCCGTACCTCTATCGAATAAAATTCTAAATCAATGATTCAGTCATCTGCAACGCGAATTAAAGGGAAATTTATTTTCTTTTCATGAAAACGCAAGAAAACTGTGATTCCCTTGTTCGAAATTAGAACCAGAGGAATAAGAAAAAAGTATGTTTCTTGTCGATTCTGCCGAAACTAAAATTATTATAAGAACAACTATTAAGTCAACACATGCAGGCATTCATGTAGTTTTCTTTTTACTAAACACTATGTACCTATTGCATATATAAAATTTTATATAAAAATTCAAGGGAATCAAAATCATAGTGAACCAAAGCCAAGTGAATCATATATTAGCCTTCATAGCTAAGAATTCCAGCAACTAGTCGCGACCATTCCCGGCATATCTGGAAGCGTAACTGACGTTTGCCAAGCCCGGCCATTGCAACTGGTCAAATGACGTTTAAATAGGGATGTGCGCCGTGTTGAATGAGGCACCAGAGGAATCATAGCTTAGCTCTGGACAAACCTTTAACATAGATTTTTTTTAAAATTACGATACACACAGCAACCATATTTTTTCTTCTAAATAAATAACTTATATTCTAATAATTTAACTCAATTCTATACTTTATTTCAATTCACAACATGTACTTTTTGGGGTAGTTTGTTCAAAAAATGGCGAATGGACGCACCAAGGGAATAAAGTTTTATGTGTTTAATATTTTTTTACAGTTAATTATAGTTAACTTAAACAAAAAACAAATCGTGCTCCAGTTAGATAAGGTGCTAATGTAATATATAAAAAATACTATGGTCAATTATTTCAATTGTGCGGGTACTTTATCCGTCTGGACGCTGTAAATTGAGCCTTTCAAGAATCACCCCGCAACCGATCAAAAGTATCGACCGGGGGCTATATTTCACGTTTACAATGATATCTTTCTGATATATACCGATATGATCTTTGCTTTTAAAACATAACGGGTCAATGTTATTTTTCTCCAAGTCAATACAATTGTTCTTGATATGGCGAACGAGGACAAGTGTAAATATTCTATAAACAATGTAGATCACAAGAGAAAAAATATTGGACACCTGCTGCTGAAAGTGAGGTAGACCAAGGAGAGCTTACATGGACCAAATGAAGAAGGTGAACGTCATGTTGTACCAGGCTGTCAAGGAGAATGCGCAAGAACGAGATGCATGGAAAATTGCTCCACCGACAAGAGCGTAGCTCTATGATAGGTACAATTGTTATTCGAATTACGACCCCCACCAATTACTAGCATGCCATAGATACTAGTGGCAGTAACTTGCTCGAATGTAATAATTTTCTTAAGTAATATAATGCGAGCAAAGTAGCAACATTGCAAGTTTCGGAGTGCTACGAAGCTACGAGTCTCGTAGCAACTCGTAGCACTAGTGTGGTTACGAAGTCCTTTGTCCGCGCTACGAGAACGATTCTACTCGACTCACTTGCAAAGACATTTATCGTCGGAGTTGTGGAATGACGCTTTGCTATACAAGACAAAACTTAGAACTGTAATATGACATGTAAAGTTACGTTTACGTGGTCTTACACTGATCTCGGGGATACATTGTAAGTTTAAGTGATATTGCTAACTTGCTTTCAATGCGTTTAAGAAGTTACGATTGGATACAAGATACATATATGTATGGCTTAGCAACTTTTGTAACGAAGTCTATTTTCGTCATAGCAGTATTACGTCAAATCATACGCTCAAAGTACCAACACTAAATTTCAAAGTAATAACGCAAATTTTGCCTATTTTACTGTATGGTATTTTATTGCTTTTTTAACACGTTCACTGTCCGAATCTGAATAGTAAACCTTACGTCTTTGTATAAAACGAAACGAAACGAAAAATAAATTGACTTCCTATGAATCATATACGGGGCACGGACAGGGAACATATTAATGACCATAAATAAAATATGTCATCATTGGATTTAACATAGTTGACAGCTTCGGGTAATGGAAAAAACTAATAATATTCCTATTATTATAATTCCTATAGAAAATATTATATCTACATTCCAGCCAGACCTATTGTAAGTAACTTTTTCTCGCAAACTGACAGACCAAGTTCCATAAAAAGATATTAATACGATATTTCAATACCATAAATACCCAAATACAATAAAGTGGATCTAATCTAACCGAGGCACCCTCGTCGGCGTGAGTGTGACAGCCGGAAATTGTGCGGAACTGTGCGCGGGAATGGAAGACACTACCACTACAACTTTATAATTGTTCTCTCAGTCTATTTTGTATTTGAATATAGTCAGTACAGAGGGGTCTAATTCGACTAAATCAATTCACGGCGTGCCTAATCTTTTACAGGCTGTATTAAGAGTGACATCAGGCTATCATTTTACCAGGCTAGTTATGGTACGTAGTGGTAAAGCAACTTGGGCGATGTGAAAACTACGGTCGAAAATAAAGCCAATATTTCGATTTTTGTTTTTCGACCTTGATTAAATGACACTGAAGACTCTTTTTTAAAGGTGCGAAAAGGTCTTTTTTAAAAGTGCGTGAGGTTCGAAAAGTGTGCTAAACTGAGCGCTAGAAAGGAAGACGGTACCGTACAACTTTATAATTGTTCTCGCAGACTATTTGTATGTGGCCGATCGTTGTGGAGAACTTTGGGAGAGGCCTTTGTCCAGCAGAGGACGTATATCGGCGGATATGATGTTGATGATTTGTATGTAAACAATGCAAATAGTGTAGGTCTCATTCGATTCAATCAATCAATAGCTTTTCCATCTAGTTATTGGGGACTGTACAAACAGTGACAATACCCAATTTAAATTTTACCAGATTATGATAAAGTAACTCTATCTACATAGAAAAAAATATATACTTGACTAACTTATATACAGTATTAGTATACGTGGATAATTATATTGGGATAAGGAGTTTTACCGTTAAAAAATTACAACAATTTTTAAATTAACTTACGTAATTTTTTAGTGTAAAATTATCCAACTGAGATATTTAACACTTTATTGTTTCTTTCAAGCGAAGCGGCCAATAAGAATAGTTATACAATGCTGTTAATAAAGAGCAAACTTTTTTGCTGCAGGGGAAGCTAAGACGCGGTGTAATTAAATATACGTATTTTACCGTTACGTTTTTCTCCTTTACGATAGTGAAAAAAAGTCGTAGAATTCAAACTATATTAGGATGACACTATACGGATTTCTTTGTTTATGAAAAAAATATAATGAATAGTCACAGGCTAGGGCTAAATTAAATTTATATCCCAAACAAAATCGCCAAGTATGATCGAATTAGGTTAGTCAATTGAGAATTTGCAACGAAAAATACATTGTAGGCACCAATTAAATTAGAGTTTTATACGAATATTATGTCCCATACTGACAAATGTGATTGAGTCATAAGGCATATCAGAAACAGGAGTGGTGACGTCACAATTGGGTGCATACTACATACTAATTTTATGGAAAAACATGCGGTCCTCAACGTATGTCGTACTTACTAGGTCGATGCAGAGTCAGCCACCGGCTAAGCTAGTTAGCACCATAGATTGGAGCGGAGTTTTTTTTTTCCAAATTTTCTCTTCGTCACGACCTAGCGAAATTTAATTTTTGCATTTTAAAACAAAAATTTCTAAAATCGGTTGAGAACTCGCTGAGATCTGCGAATTGTCACAAAGTCCATTCGAGTCGATCCATGGGAGCTAGGCTCGCTTCGCTCGCTCCGCTCCAAAAATATTGATGTGTGTGATAGTGTGAAAAATTTGATTAGCGCCGTTAGTTTTACTGAGAATCTCGATTTTGGAGACTTTAGCATTTATTGTTAGGAAATACTTTTTAAATTAATTCAGCGTTAAAGAACTGGCATATTATAATATAACTAAAGTAACTAGTCGCTCTGTGAGCTGTTTGTAGACTTCTGCTTCTTTGTTTCGAAGTTACAGATTTTTTTTTTACATTTTTATACCCGCATATTTTGGAAAATGACGAAAATCTGAATCGACAAAACAATTCATGAAAAACCGTTTCAAATTATCGGTGACCTCGTTAAAATTAAAATTTAACAAATTTTTCTATTTGACAGTAAATATAAATACTCTTTGGTTTTTCTTATATACGTTTCACTTAGTTTTATTTTCTGAATAAGTATATTAATTACCTGTCAAACTTGGCCAACCGCTGTAATAATGCGTCGTAATCTTAATTTCTTCAAAATTTTATAATATTCCCATAATCATAATACTCACTTTAATTGATAAAATTCCCATAACAAACTCCAAAAGCACTGACATCACACAACTACGTAAGAAGTACGCGCGACCGCACTGGGGACCGCATCGCGACGCGAAGCGCAGGACCGGCCGCGCGCGCCGCCAAGCGCCGAGTGACACCTGCGGGCAGACCCGAACCGATCGAGAACACCCCCTAAGGAACGAAACAATCCTTGGATCATCTATCTTTTGGTAGTCAATGCGATTCTACTAGAACTGGGGACTAGTACCTAAATATGGTTCTCTGAGGCGAGTAAGATGATTGTATTGAACCTACGTTGAGATTACAATGAGAACAGAAAGAGGCAACGAGTTAGGAACGAGAAATGATGTAGGAAACGAAAGACCGATATGTCTTGCTTTTTCTCGGTCATAACTCGGTGCCTCTGTCTATTGTCAATGTAATCTTAACATAGGTGCAATGCAATACAATACAATTATCTTACTCGTCTCCGAGAAACACATTTCCTAGTCCCCAGTTCTAGTAGAATCGCAGTGAGTACCACTAGCGGCTCTGTGAGATATAGATGAGTTTGTTTCGAGATGGCTGTTTGACCATTATTATTACAAAACGGGATATAATTGCGATTGTTATAATAAAATGTTTATCACTGTCATCGTTTGCCATTAAAAATTGTAAAATATTTATGAGTAATTTGATAAAATTTAATTAATGTAATACGGGTGAGATGAAATATAACAATCTACGTATCTACCTATAAGATTTTGATTGAATTTCGCAACTGTGCACGTGCAGACCTTAAATCAATGTGAGTAAAGCCTGACCAGAAATATATGAGGATGCGCCATATTACGGAATTTCACTGGAACTAATTTCTTACACTGGCAATGATTTTATGATGGTTGTCAACAATGTCAATGTCATTCGTGATGGTTTCTTTAAACGACAAATATTTAAAAATATCCAAGGCTTCCGGTCCGTGACTCAAGATGGCCGCATGCGTTTAAGTTTTGTTGTTCGTTATTTATTCATTTTTGTTATTCAATGTGTAGTATTGATAGCGTATGGTGCAGTGATCTAACGTATGAGTGAATAGCTAATGAAGAATTCAACTTGAAGCGTTCATAGCCCTTCCTGGGTCAAGGCCCGATAGTCCGCGTGGTTTTTTATAAATCGCTATCACTTTACAAAAAGCAAAACCTCACCGAACAACGGCATGCTCTTTTTTTTTATGTCATAGGGGGCAAACGAGCAAACGAATCGCGTGATGGAAAGCGATTACCGTCGCCCATAGACACCTGCAACACCAGAGGAGTCACAAGTGAATACGCTCTTTTCTTGAAGGTTTGAAGGTCGTATCGGTCCGGAAATACCGCAAGCGACAATTCATTCCACAATGCAGTCGTGCGAGGCAGGAAATTTCTAGAAAAGCGCACAGTTGTGGACTGCCAACTATCTAAGTGGTGAGGATGAAAGGATTGTCGCGTTGAACGATGGTGGAAAGAAGCGGCAGGAATCAATCCGAACAACTCCTCGGAGCACTCCCCGTTATACAAGCGATAAAAGATGCAGAGAGAGGCTACATCTCTACGTAGCGCCAAGGAGTCAAGCCGATCTGAAGTTCGCTGGCAGTCGACGATACGAGTCGCTCTCCGTTGAATACGATCTAAAGGGAGAAGCTGGTACTTGGGCGCCCCAGCCCACAGATGAGAACAGTACTCCATATGTGGGCTCTACAAGCAAACTCGAAATTGGCGAAATCATCATTAACTTTGATGGAAGCCATATTTTAAAATTAGATTAGATTAGAAAAATATCCAAAGAAAATGCCGAATATCATACATAGTCGTGAACGTAATATTATAAATAAAGTGTACACGTGTTTACTACACGACAAACAGTCGGGAAAAGAGTGCATTCCATTAAATTATATTACGAGGTTACCATAGGAATTGACAGGTATTTAAACTAATGTCATTATAGTACGATTGCGATTGGTTGCAAAATTGTTGCCATTTAAATCTTATAAATAGCGTCCTCTTGACTATCCTCATTTCTGGTCAGGCTTTAAATATCTGAACTCATCAGCAAACGCCGTAATGACTAATAGAGTTCGCCAGCGCACTTGTGGAAATTCTTGGTAAACTCGTGTCTGATTAAAACCTTTGTCCGCTGGGTCGACTGATTGACGCGCTTTGTTGATCTTTCCACAGTACGACGACCGTACAATGCGGATTCAACATCAGTGCTTAGTCCCGATCGGTATTTTGCTTGAAATTACTATTCCAATGGGAAATTATCCTACGGTGAACGCAACTCGAGGAGTCGGCAAATAGGCGATGAGTGGGGTAAATGTACGTAATGGTAAAAACCAGCGAAGTACGAGTCTGACTCGCCCACAAAGGGTCTCGTGCAATCAAATATGTACATATGTTTTTAATTTTCGTCATATTTTACTTTTTGTTTTGGTCTTTATAGTGGCGAAAGTAATACTTTCATACTCTATGTAAAGTTCAAAGTCTACCAATACAAATATCAAAACCCAAAGAAAAATTGAAATGCGTACCTAACCTGGTGGAAGACTGAGAATATGAAATGTTACGCATTTCATTTTTTCTTTGATCTTTGTATCAGTGGTTTTCTATATAAATAAAAATGAATTGCTGTCCGTTAGTATGCTTAAAACTCGAGAACGGCTGAACCGATTTGGCTAATTTTGGTCTTGAAATATTCGTGAAAGTCCAGGGAAGGTTTAAAAGGTGAGAATAATGGAAAATATGCTAGGAAATAAACGAAAAACAATAATTTAATTTTCTCATACAAACTTACGATAAGATCTTAGCTGTCAAACATGTGACATTCGTCCCGTCGATATAAACTTCGATCGACTCAAATTCACGATAATTATGATGTAACACATTAAATAAGGGTTTTGAATCGAGATCATATATCCACAACGTTCGGATTATTGCGTTTTCACATAATTTAGATTTACAGTTCCTCAACAGGAATTGTCACTTGGTTGTCAAATGCTCATAGCGGTGCGTTCAGAAATTCATATAAAATCAACCGCATGATATGATTTCGGCATTATGTTTGAAAAATGAGAAAAACGAGAATTTATTTATTTATTTATTTATTTATTATATGTAGGAACAGTAACAAGTTACAAACTAACAGCTTTATGCCTTAATTACATATTATACATACATAATATCATCATTTGTTTGCAACTCAACAAGAACTGTTCACATCATTTTCAGATTACAGTTCTAAATAAAAAGCGGAAGTAACTACATTAAACTTACACTAAGTACTATACTAAATAATTATTCGCATTTAAGGACCCGTGACACTGTGGCTTTAAACGTATAAAACGTCATTGAAAATATGTCGCATTTTTGGCAAATACTATTAAATGTGTGACACATTCGGACAATTGGGTTATTCGCCGAGACATTATTATTAGTTACAATATTGGCAAACAATCGAGGGTGGCGGACTGGTCTCGTACAACATTTTAGTTTAAATTCATGAATGATATTTGCATCTACAACAGAGTTTACAATTTTGAATAGGAGGCTGATATCTGCAACTTTTCTCCTATGTTCTAAGGTATTCATTTGAAAGAAATTCAATCGATCGTTGTAGGTGGGGAGGGATTGACGATTACCCATTTTCATACAAGCATATCTAAGTGCGCGAGTTTGGACCGATTCTATTCTCTGGTTATGCACATTGTAAATTGGATTCCAGATGGAAGAATTATATTCCAGTATACTTCGCACTAAGGACTCGTATAAGAATAATATAGTTTTACCATGCTTAAATGGCTTACTTATGCGGATGACAAAACCGAGCATTTTATTAGCACGAGCTACAATGTGGTCATAATGAGCTCTGAAGGAAAGATGGCTGTCGTAAAGAACTCCAAGATCTCTTACAATGCTAACACGTTCAAGAGAGTGATCATTTAGTTTATAGTCATATATAATCGGTTTTTTGTTTTTAGTGAATGTTATACATTGACATTTTTTTATGTTCAAGGGCATACCATTTATTGAACACCAGTCTTGTACAGCGCTAAGATCTGCCTGTAACATGCAACAATCCTGCACAGTAAAAATTTTACGATAAATTTTCAAATCATCGGCATAAGCAAGGCATTCGGAAGATATCAAATTCAGCAAGTCGTTGATAAACATTACAAACAGCAAGGGTCCTAAGTTAGAGCCCTGAGGCACTCCAGACGACGGCTCAAACGGGACCGACTCGTACCCGTATATAGCCACGATCTGGCTACGATTATGGAGGTAGGATTCAAACCACCTTAGCAAACTACCATGAACACCCATATTTCGAAGTTTACCAATTAAGAGCCTATGACTAACGCGGTCAAACGCTTTTGAGAAGTCCGTATATATGGAATCAACTTGTACTTTTTCATTAAAGGCGTTACAAATATAATTCGTATAGTGCAAGAGATTTGTGGTGGTGGATCTTCCCGTAACAAAACCGTGTTGATTTTCGTTTAGAATAGGTCGGAAATGGTAGTATAAGTTCTCATAAACTAATGACTCAAGAATCTTGCTAAAACACGAGAGTATATTAATAGGACGATAGTTGCAGACATCGTGCTTATTACCAGATTTGTACACCGGTATTACCCTTCCTACTTTCCATAAATCTGGTACAACACCCTCTGATATTGATTTTACGAAGATTGTATATAGGGGTTTTACTAGAGCCGGAGCACACATTCTAATAAATATCGGAGGGACCCCATCTGGGCCGGCCCCTTTATTTGTGTCAAGTCCATTTAATCGTTTCAAAATTGAATTCTCATCAATATGGATACTGTGGATAGATAAGCCACAGATTCCAAGCAGTGGATGAGATGGTTGTGCTGAGCCAGTGGTAGGAGAAGCATAGACTGAAGCAAAAAAATCGGAAAACAAATTAGCAATATCTTGACCACTCGATGCCGACCGGTCATCATACGTCATACAATCTGGTATGTCATTTGTGGTTCTCTTATCTTTAGTATAGCGCCAGAATGCTTTTACATTCGTTACAATTGCATTTTCTATTAATGATATGTAGTTTTTATAACATTGGTCGATAAGATTTTTACATGTGGATCTCAATCTGGCAAAAGTGTCATAGTCTCTAGGGTTACCATATTTTTTATATCTATGGTGAAACTTATTTTTTTCTTTCAAATGTTTTATTAATGTATGTGAATACCAAGACGGATAAGAATTAGCCTTGTTTTTGCCTGTTGGTGTATGTTTAGAGATGATTTCCCATAAGTGATTATAAAAAACTTGAAGAAAGTCATTACAACTTAATCTACTATATGACTCCCAGTCAATTTCATTGAGATCGTAGATACAAGATGTGAAGTTAGTTTTTCTGAAATTATATCGAGGTTGCGACTTGTTTTCTTTTAAGAGAACGGGATTGAGAATTTCTATATTCAGCTGCAAAGGGGGATGATGAGAATCAAGTTTACTGATTGGCTGTGTATTAGAAACATCTAATTTTACATTTTCACTAGCAATAACTAAGTCCAAAATAACCTCATTAATATTAAATATATTGTTTCTTTGATATAAATTGCAGGTGGTTAATAAATCAGTAATTTTGGTAGACTTGATACTGTTTTTTTTGTCAGACCCCTCAGGAACTAGAAATTTGCTATCAGTCCCTGCTGAAATCCACTTAAGTCCTGGCTGGTTAAAATCGCCTATTATTATGGTTGGATTGTTATTATCAATCAAGCTAATATCTTCGCATCTACGGATGAAGTCTTCAAAAATGTTTTCAGGGATATAAGACGGTAAATACACTAGTCCCAAGTTTAATGTGCCAGACGATAATTTTACTTGTATCCATAGATCCTCCACAACGGTCTGCCATTCCGGTTTATGCGTTATTTTGATTTTCTTTGATATAGCTACGAGAACACCACCACCATGGCCTTTATCAAATTGAGACTTAAATAATGCATCCCGATCTCTTCGTATAACCGTGTATCTATCATCAAAGAACTCCCGAGAATGATGAGATTCATCTAACCAAGTTTCAGAAAGGCATATAACATCAAAGTCAGAATTTAATACTGAGGTGCAAACATCTTGGGCCTTAGTCCTTATGCCTCTTACATTTTGGTAAAATATACTAAGGCTAGCCATAACGTACAATTAATTACTACTTATTAAACAATTTTTCTTAACAATAACAAAACTATTCCTTAATTAAGTCTAGAGTTTGATGACTTTTAATATAGATCTTTTCAGCATTCTCCTCCTTACGCATGAAGATACGTCCATCACGCACCCACACGAACGTGTAATTTAATTCCTTAGCTTTCTTGCGAGCTGCAGCGTGCACAGATTTGTAGTATGGCGAAAGATGCTCACTCACAAAGACAGGCTTCTTTTCACCTTCAAAGCCGATATGTGTTGTGTTCAGTTTATTCGTAGAATTAGCTTTATTGAACCTTGTCACAGCTGAGTAAAACTGGTCTCTGCACATGGGGCTTCTCAATCTTACAACAATCGCTCTAGGCTTATCATCATTCTTGTTTTGTTTTGCCACCCTGGTACATTTTATAACATCGGTTTCCAACACTGTATGTGACACAGCCTGGGCACATTTCTTTACGATACTAAGAATATCTTCATTCTTTTTTTCAGGCACACCACTGATCTCTATGTTACTTTCACGCAAGTTCTGGTGTAGAGTGTTTAATTCATTAGTGAGCCTTAAAACCGTTGCTGATAAATCGTCACATCTTGTTAGTAGCTCTTTGTTATCGGAGGTTACTTTATTGAGTGTGGTGACAAAATCGTCATGCTGATCGCTCAGAAAATTAACCGTTGTTTTTAGGTCATTTACTTCCTGTTTTAAGGGTCCTAATTCTCGATTGAATATATCCTTCAGGATTTTGGGTAGCTCGTTTTTAAGCGCCAGTTTAATTTCTGTTCTCACTATTGTCCCAATGGACTCCTCTCCAGTCTTTAATTCCGATGCGAGCTGCACTGCACGACGACTCGACTGACCCGCACCCGTTGGCTGACCTGATGACTGACTCACTGACTGGCCTGACGACGGCCCTGATGACTGGCCCGCCGCACGAACTGATGGTTGACCCGTGGACTGGCCTGCTGATTGACTGGTAGGCTCGCCTGCCGCCTTTCCCGCAGACTGGCTAGTAGACCGGCCAGCTTGTTGACCTATCGGGGTGTTGGTATTGTCTCTTAGCCTTGGTGAGGTGATCTGACATTTTGGACATGTCCAGGAAGATTTATCATCTTTTGAAAACTTTTTGAAGTCTGCAGAGGCAATACTGACACACAAGTTATGATAACTGGTGTCACATTTTGAGCATGATATTTTTTCGCTGGCTTTGATGTTTTTATTGCATGCGTAGCAATTACTCATTGTTACGGTACAAAATATCGATACAGAAAAAATTAAATAAAAAAAAAAAGCAAAAATTTGTCGCGGGGCTCGTTGGGGTTTGAACCCGGTACCACTGAGTTCCAGCCGACCGTCAGCTGCACTAAGCCAAATAAGCAACTGACGTAGTACGCTAAAGTCAGTAATAGTACCTATCCGAACAGTTATGACTCACTAGTGACGTTCTATATCTGATAACAGAGAGTCCGGGCGCTCTTTATCGAGCCACTTGTTGTTGACAAAAATTGTTTCACTTTGCACTGAGATTACACAAAACCTAAACCACTCTGTCAAAAACTGTTTCTTTTAACATATTTTTCAAGCTTTTAGCGTCCTTTTCGTGCCCGCAGAAGTATAATATTTCACATGCTTATATTTTTAACAAGCGCTAATACACGGAGCTCCTTAAATAGCTGTTAGCGAGTTACGTGGCTACCCGCAATTGATCGGATTAATATATTTTTAACAAGCGCTAATACACGGAGCTCCTTAAATAGCTGTTAGCGAGTTACGTGGCTACCCGCAATTGGAAGAATTAATCGGATTATCCCATATTTATATTTAAAACAAGAAAAATAATGATTAATGACACTTCTTGGTTGTTGTGTTGGGCTGGGCGTTCAGAAATACATTACGTTTACATACAATATACGTTTAAAATTTTGAGTTCGCAATTTAAGTTAAAGCCCCCAAAAATTGGTAATTCATACCAGCGTAACCAGATGGGTACGCAATAGTACGCATTGCGCATTTTAGAAAATAGGGTGCAATTGAAAAAAATTTTTTGCAAAGCGTACTTAAATTTGGATTTGCCTACTATTTGGAAGGGCTCAAGGTAGCGAAACGTAAAACCCATGGCAACACTAATTCATACAGTGTTGGCAATGGCAAAAATTGGATCGGATCGGAAGGTCTGGAAAGGGTTTTATCAATCTACTCTTTACTCTTTTTGTTCGGACTGTAGGTCGTCGAAGTCGATCAAATGTGCGACGAGCTACCTCACGCGCTAACCGCACTGATGACCAGCGAGAGACTGATAAACAAAAAAATGATCTGACATATCATTGTCACATGAATTTTTAAATTCAAAAGCGGACATAATTTTTTCTTATAAATCGTTATGGGTGTCATCTCCAAGGTTCCTCGGGGTTTCGATTACGAAAATTACATCCGTTTTGAAATCCAAGATGGCGGACATTATTGGAGTTTACTCCTTAAGAATCGATTTTCATATATAAGCCCGGGGTATGAAAATTATGGGGTATAAAATAGTACAACTTTAGTCTGCGTAGAGTTACGACTCCGTGGTAGTACAAAGGGAATGCAACCCGGGTACCCGAAAACCCGGGTACCCGGGTACCCGACTACATTTGGAGTCGGGTAAAACCCGGGTTTTCAAC
Organism: Apotomis capreana; assembly: GCA_947623375.1. NCBI lineage: Eukaryota > Metazoa > Arthropoda > Insecta > Lepidoptera > Tortricidae > Apotomis > Apotomis capreana. The sequence continues at coordinate 9,382,160 of OX392501.1, read as the reverse complement.
TCATAACCCGGGTTTTACCCGAAATAAGAAATGTTAAGAAAAATGAGTGAAATCATAAATAACTTATAACAAAATGTTATATTACGGCTGTAACCCTGTAACCCTAACTTACTGCGTTGTAATTTACTAGCTTTGCCCGCGGCTCCACCCGCGAGGAAATTGGTCTGTGTCACTAAGCGGCTAATTCACCCCTAATTTCTCTCCCTATCCCCCGGAGGCAGAAGTTTAAGTTAAAGTTTACAGATGGATATGATAGTCGACAGTAGTCCTGTCCAGATCCGCACGGCGCCGCACCCTGTCAGAATCTGCGCCTCGATGAGGTTTCGCTGCATCTGCACTACTTGTAACCGGGTTCCGTTGCAAACTTCGGAGGTGACAAATTCCGTAGAAGCATGATCGGAACTCCAACTTCCAGGGTTAATGTATGTGCTGGGAGTCCTGAAGCGCTCAATGAGTTTAGGAACTCCCCCGAGTGATGTTGTGACGTTGCCTTCATCCAAGACAGTTTTGATGGAATTATATGCTGCTTGTCCAACTTTGATTTCCGCCAATTTGCACGCATTAAATGCCGCTGCCTGTACATTTTTTGGCGTAATTATGGGTCTCTCACAAAACGAAGAGTTCTCACGTCCCATCACCTGGCTCATGACTCCGTATACGCTCCGAATATAAGGTCTTCAACGGACGGAAAGATCCTGCATAACGTTTCTGGTAATCGAAGCAGGCCGTTGGTTTCCTCCAGATTCTCCAGAAGTCTTTTTCCAACCTGAAGCCGTACCCGGGCGAATTCTTGGACATGTGAGCCTCCTCCTTGTTGGACACGTATATTTTCAGCCAGGCGAAGCTTCTGCACGCTCGGCCAAAACACCGACCTCTTTAGGCAGGCATTTTACCTCGTCGGGTCGGCTCGAGTACTATGCGTTACCGCAAAATGACATTGTAAAGCTACCCATTGCGCGCGCCGTCCTTCTGAAGTCTTGGAGTATCCTTACTACGGCTTCTATGGCCTTTTTATGCGCCATAGTACACTCGTCCCAGACGATTAAACTGCATTCCTGTAGAACTCTGGTTTTATCACAGTTTCTTGATATCCTAGATTTGAGTTGCAGACAGCAGTTTCCGCGCTGTCCAAATCTATTGGGCTCCTGAAAGTTGTGTGAGCCGTCTTGCCACCAGGCAGTAATGTAGTAGCGATTAGTCAATTATAAATTTGTTGATATCCGTACCTTCTAAACTTAGAGTGAATTTGGCAAAATCCTTCCTCAGTGGCTTATTCATGTCACAACGTATAAATTTCAGCGCTCTCTGTTAGTTTATCCGGGTACTCGACAATCGTAACACATGTTTGAAAAAAGTTTGCACCTCCTTCCTAAGTAGCGCCATAAGATTCAAAGTCTGGACTCGTAATCAAACGTGTTTTTCATTCTTAAATACCCGCAATAACCATAAAACTCAATATTTAATACTTTTTGTGCAAGTCCGGGTATTACCCGGGTACCCGGGTTTTGAAAATAAAGGTCGGGTAATACCCGGGTAACGAAAAAGGCCGGGTATTGCATTCCCTAAGTACAACCTCAGTTAACATCGAGTCCACACTCTGTTACTCAGTGCGTAGATCAGCGATCCGCTAGTACTTCCGTTCAGTCTCTTACTCCCGTGTATACCATCTTGTTAGTTAATTAGTGCGTAGTGAAAGATAAAGGACTTCATTAGTTAAGATCTAGTTTAAATTCGCGTTTGAAATTTGTGTTAATTTTCTGTGTTAGCTTACACTCCGATCTTTAATTGTGTTAATTTGTTTTGTGTTTAAATATATATCGTTTCGTTTACCCTTGTGTTTTTCTATCATCTCATTTATTTCTACTTGAGCTATCGTAGATGTCAGTGTTAGGACCCGGCCGACGAGGCATTCCTAACACCATACTTTTGAAACCAAGGTGTAGGGTTAGTAAACTCAGGGCTTAAGGGCTTGGCTTTTCCTGGGACCTGATAACTTTTTTTACAGATACCTACCATATTCGATACCTCCTACGTATACTGATGCAACTGACATTTTTACGATTTTCGTTTTTTTGCATATTTAGGATCAAAATACGTATATCTATATGCTATAAAATTTTCATGACAAAATTACTGCTAGTTTTCGAAATAAAGTGACGTATACTGATACAACTAACACCGGTTTTTAATTTAGAACATCGTATACTGAGATAAGTCACTTGTACCACTATACGCAGTACACCTATCAAGTACAAGTGGCAGTTATCTCAGTATGCTTGCTCGTCATCGTTGCGGACGTAAGATGTCCCACTATGCGCGACGGACAGTCGATGCGGCCTACGTCTTTTCTACCTACTACGTATCAAATTAGGCTTACTTTTGGTTATGATACAGTTTTCTCCAATCAGTACCGATGGTTGTTTGGAGTACAATAATAGCCATATGTCGCCATTACCTACAGTAAACCAGAGTCACCACTAGGGCTGCCATCCGACCGGGTTACCCCGGATTTGTCCTAGTTTGAAGCCGTCCGGGGGCCGTCCGGGGGCCGTCCGGAGTTTAATGTCAATAAAAAAATAAAGCAATTTTTTATTTTTATTTTATTAATGGGGGAAATCCAAGTTACGCCAAATGTCCGGGTTTTTAAGTCTTTGTCCGTATTCGGCGAATTTAGAGATGGCAGCTGCTTAGTTGGCACGACAGGCAATTGTAAAGTAAAATAGCAAAAAAGATGTCGGTAACTTACGTGTAATTTAAAAAAAATTTGGATCAACGAACAAAGAAAGTCAAAATCTAATCATGAGTTTAAATAAAAAATTAAATACGGGAAAAACAAGCCAAGAAAACCAATAATAAACATATAAGACAAAAATTACGTTAAATTTTAGTGTCTGAACGGATTTTTTTTTAAATAATAAATACATTTTAAGGGACCATCTTACACAAATCGACCCAGTGTCCCAAGCAAAGTAAAGCTTGTACTATGGGTACAAGATGTCGATAATATATATACATACTTTATAAAGTACATGTAGAGATAACATCCATGACCAGGAATATTCAAGTTCATCATCATCACACACATTTTTGCTGGCAGCTATTTGAATTTGATTGAAATGTATAATTTGTACAAGGAGTCGTTTAATTCTACCAAATACGAAGCGCAAGCTTAGTCTGTTCGACAATACCGTGATATTTTCAGTCAAAATATTAAGTTGACGCTTGTCACATTTACGAGAATTTGAAAACACCTACTGAAAACAAACATCCAAACACATTGGCACATGGAGGAAAGAGACTTGAAATAAATAGGAAAAAAAAACTCAAACTTAACAAAAAAATGCGACTGCTGTATTCGACCTTCAAAAACCTTGTCATCTCCTCACGGTAATATACGTATAAGCATGTTTTATTACAATAAAAACTTAAACTGTATAATTCACAGCATTTGGTTTGGGAATGCTACTTGTTAGGTACTGTTGACATGACTAAATGACAAATTATTTGACGTAATTAATAGGTCTTGGTCTGACAATTCTGATGGACAAAATAGGAACCGGAATCTACTATAATATAAATATTAAAACAGTAATAATGTTGATAATACCGCTGTAACAAAGACAAAAACA